>OZ012609.1:13357472-13543516 GCA_963942555.1 Aleiodes leptofemur
GCGAGGAAAAAAATTCAATAATAAAAAATCGCGAAGACATAATTTCGAAAATTTCTGCCTAGGGGCTGTTCCATTGTTACTTCACACTAATTCTTATAATTTTTAATGCCCTTTCTCCCCCATATCACACTCCGTAACTCTAAGTATGAGCCCCCCTAGAATCATACGTCACATTTTGTTTGCATCCCTCCAATATAAAGAAAATCGGGAATGCCCAAGTCGGATTCAAACCAGCACCTTGGGATTACCAGTCCACTGCTCGTCCAACTGAGCTTCCGGGAGACCCATTCTTTCCAATCAAATTTCAATTCTCATAATTTCAACTCCACCTTCCTTTTTTAGGCAAATCAAAGTAAATTGAGAATTTCTAGAGGAAAGGAATTTGGAATGAATCGGGCATGCCTAAGCGGGATTCGAATCCACGAGCTTCGGATTATTAGTCCTTCCAAATTCCGAGGTGAAGAGTGCAACTCGCAATAGCTCGATTGGTAGAGCATCAGGCCGGCAATCTGAAGGCTGTGAGTTCAAACCTCGCTTGCGTCTTTCCCATTTTGTCCAAAATTTGATTCTTTGACAAATTCTCAGTTACAAGTCTGGTGATTATCAATATACTGAAAGGCGTAAACTGCCTCAGGAAGGGAGGCAAGGGTAAGTAAGTATATTGGAATACAAAGTTCAGAAGTACATAGGGAAACTCGCATGTAATGTCCAAAATTTTGAACATTTTTACGTTTAGCCTAATTTTGTCTCTTCTTTCCATAAATAATATTTTTGATTCCGTTATTTTTATTTTAGAACAGCTTCGACCGGACGCGACCATGAAAGGTAAAATTCCATCGCAGGAATTATTGCACTGTGTGCAAAATTTGAGCGCGGGGAAGGAATTTTGGAATGACGCCACTCAATGGCAATAAACTTCTGCCATTGCACTTTTGAGGTGGCGTGATTTCTCCCACTCATCAATTACCGAGTTTTCTTTAGAGGAAAACTGGAAATAATCAGGAGTTCACATCGAGCGGTAATTGGGAGAAAACAAAATTTCTTCTTCACGTCCCTAGTGTTTCACCTCGTGAAACCGGTCGAAGTTATTGTGTTAGTGCCTAGAAACAATTGTTCCTCGTTCAGAGACTTTGTTTAACAGGAATATTATTGAATAGTAGTAGATAATATTGAATATCCAATAACGGGGGAGATTTATCCATCACTGGGATTAGTTTTCGTAACTCTACATTTAAAAAGGATTAAAACGTGAGGGAGAAAGATTGTTTTCTCCCTAAATTACAGGACTCATAAATAGACATAGTGTTTCATTACTCAAACGATAATTCAAGAAAATTTGAAACCAAATAATTCTTCTTTCATTTCTAAAAAGAAAAACTATAGACAGAAAAACTAAACAATCATAAATAATAACAGAAACCAATGTTAAATTCAAAATCTGTACTAAAAGTAATAACTATTGAATTTAACTATTCTTGGAACTACAAGCAATAGAATTAATGAACAACAATACTTTATAAAATAGAATCCAACCCCAAGTGTACTGTGTAAATTGTGTAAAAGTGTCAATTTGATTGTGACAACTATTGGATAACAAATAAAATTGTGAAGATAAACCATACTTTGAGAAAATAATAAAAACTCTGAAAATCCTTGGAATCCTTCTTATAGAAAAACCTATAATAAATCATTTCCGCGAGAATATAAAAATCTAGCGTCGTCCTTTGTAAATCATATAAATTAAAATCATAATTTCAACCCTATGTTAGATAAATAAATGCCCTTTTGACGCAAGGACAAATCTGGACATAACACGCAATAGCTCAATTGGTAGAACATCAGACCGGTAATGTAAAGGCTGTCAGTTCAAACCTCCTGCTGGATGTCAAGTCAACATTTCCGTATTGAAATTGTCAAGCCTGTCCCCACCCAGTATAATACCGTGACCATGGTGACGTAAGATTCAGAGCAATACTTTCTTCTAAAGTAACTCACTTATTTCGCGGCCACGTGCAAAAGCTACATATATTGATAAAGTTAAATTACATAAATGAAGTACGTTCAATCAATATAGCAAACCGATGTTCCGATAATTCACTGAGACCCATCACAATTTCCTGATATTCAATACCTTACTTGTGCAATTCCTATTTTTTTCCGAAATTTGATTCCTTGACAATTTCTTAGTTGTAAGTTTGGTGATTATGAATATTTTGAATAGCAATTATCATTGCTATTCTAAGAAAAAGTCAATGGATAACGTACGTAAACTATTTTCATTCAGATTAGCAACATTCATAAAGTGCAATATTTAAAATACGTGAAACCATATATTTTTAAGGATAGATTTGTAAAAATTTTGATTGATTAATTGATGCTACAATTGAAATCTGTTTTATCATTTGGAAAATGATATGAAATTATTAGGCTACATATTCCAATCTATTTACAATTGTATATGGTAAATGAGAAAGTGGTGGGAGATGAGCTCTTGGACTGTGAGGGCTCACTCTCTTGTGTTTCACCGGTCGACCGAGGTACATGTAAATATACTGAGCTCATAATTAAGTATTAATTGAAACATATATTATTGTATTGTATTTATTAATGAATCTTTTATAATTGACGAAGTCATTTCGTATACGTCATATTATTACTCAATTCATTTTTTTAAATTTCTTTTTCATTGAATATATATTTTTTACTCATTTATACGTTCCTTTTGCATGGAATTACTTTTATAAATTTGATATATATAAAAAAAATAATAATTCATAAATTTTGTGAAATACATGCAAATTATCAAAAGAGGAATAAGTTAATGAATTTTAAAAAAATATTAAATTATAATTAAAATAAACTAGTTTTATTACAGATTGAAGTAGTTTTACCCAGGATGCTCTAAAAAAAAAGAGGGTGCTTGGTATCCCGGGTAGGAGTCGTCCAATGCTCAACTCTTGGCCGACCATCGGCCAAGAATTCGCATGCTAAAGCCTGGTAGCCGCGGCTCGGCCAAACTTGCACCAAACATCGGTTCACCGTAGTTCGGGCCTTCAGGACTGGCTGAGCAACAATGCGCCCTAGTTAGGCCTGCCAGAACTGGACAAGCGTTGTTCGAAACTTGGACACCCAAGGCTTGGCTCCTGAGCATTGGCCACTCATCAGGCCAAAGTTCAAAGTGCAGTTTATTGACATAAATGAGCCGGACCCAAGGCTTATTACAGTGGTCCACTACAGGTGAATTACATAGCGTCAGCCAAGAGGCTTTTACTTATATCTAGCAGGTATTTACATGTGGAAGGGGTAACGGAATGTGGGAATTCATGAAGAAACTATGAGATAGGGAAAAGTTGGTAGAAAAAACCCTATGGCAACATCTCTGGTCGCAATCATCATCACTAAAAAAAAAAATTCTTTCATTACATAACGAAAACAAGTACATTCTGCACATAGGACTTATAAAAGGCACTATATTTCCTTCTTTTTCGTCAATAACTCGAATGCTTCGCGTGGAACAATATCAACTCAATTTTATCATGATGTCAAAAATATGAGAGAAAATTCAAGGACAAACCTTTAGAAATTCAATACGGAATTAATGGAATGTTCGAAATATTCATCTTCAATTGACAATCAGATGGTATTTGGTTGAGACACAACATTTTTTCACAAAATTTTTCACTGTCAAGTTGTAACCCAGTAGACCACAAAGAACATACTGGTCAGGAGAAGGCTCAAGTAATTGTTATGCCAAAATCACCCTACTCCTTGACCCTTGGTCTCTGTTTTCCATTTGTGTTCATCATCAACTGTCCTTGTCATTCAAAAATGTCGATTCCCTCATTTCCTAATCAATTCATGTGTAAAGAACAGAAGTGCATTCCTTCAATTTTTGTTACAACTTTGACCTTTCGGGAAAAAGACGGTTCAACCGATCAGCTCCAAAATTTACAGCGTGTTTAGGCACACATGAGGCTGAGAAAAGCAGCAGTGAATTCAATGAGTCAATTTTTGTCCATAGTTTTCTGGAAATATCTGGGAAACTAAGCGAGGTAGAGTGAATGTGCTTGATTCCTATTTTGTAGCTCTATACGTTTTCTACAAGAAGACATCAGTGTAAAATTGTTCGATCTCGCTTAGTTTCCGAAATTCTCAAGAAACTATTGACAAAAAAATGCAATGAACAGGAGAAGTAGATTTTTTGTGAGAATAGTTTATGAGAATATCTCGTAAATTACGTGAAATGAGGCATTTTCACCCCAATCCATTTGTGTAGTTTTTGGAATTCTCGGGATCAAAATCTACACGTCAATTTCTCTATTTCGCCTAGTTCTCGAGATATGTTCGAAAAACTATTGATGGAAAAATCCTACTTTTTCTGTCTCTCAGATTTTTTCTTGTCGATAGTTTTTTTAGAATACTCGAAAATTAAGGGAATGAATCGATTTTACTCTGAACATTTGTTGTTGAAAATTTCAAGAGCCGCAAAGAGAGATCATGGAAAAATCGCTCTACGTCGTTGAGTTCCCTAGATATTCTCAGAAAGTCATCAGAATACTGAGTCATTTTTTTCTGGAATGAGTCGATTTTTTGTTATTTTCTTTAGATAAATATCTCGGAATCGAAGCGAAATTGGATAATTCCACCGCAATTTTTTTTTGTAGAAAATTGCAAGAACTACGTAAATGGATTAGAATAAAATCTCTTTTGCCCGCGTAGTTTTCGAGAGATTCTTGGAAAAACTATTGAAAGAAAAATTACATCTATAAGTCTACTTTTTGAAGTACGACTGTTTATGAATATCCCGAAATTGAGCGAAATAGCGTGAGTTTGCTCTAATCCTTTTTTTGTAGAAAATTTCTGAAGCTAGAAAACGATGAAGGCAAATGGGCGTATCTCCATCAGATTTCGGAATATTCTTCAAAGATACCATTGGAACAGAGACTTCATCTAAAAGTCGCTTTTTCGTCACGGAATTTTGAAGAATATCTTTTAAACGAAGCGAGATAATGCAATTCTAGTTGGAGCTCTCTTTGTAGTTTTCGAAATCCCCTACAAAAAAGGTCGATAGGAAAATCTCATTATCTCTCTCAGTTTCCGAGATATTTATAGAAAAAAGTGGATGGCAAAATAAATATAAAGTTTTCAGACTAGTAGATTTTATTTTGTCATCAATTTTCTCTGAATATTTCGGAATCTAAGCAAGATAAGACGATTTTGCACGAATGTTTTTTTGAAGAGAATTCCAAGAGGTTCGAAATGGGAATGAAAAAAAATCGTTCTATCTCGATCAATTTCCGAAATATTCATAAAGAATTATGACTATGAAAAATAAATTTGTCTGAATCCATCATAATCATGAAAAAAATAATTTGCTGGTCAACAAAAAACCAGTATACTATCTGCAGGTATTCGAATTTTTAAAGTTTCAATTGCATCGCTAAATGTGCGAAGTTGTACATTAGATTGTGTTTATTGGAGATCATACCCATATCCTTACTATTGTCAACTATTATCGGTTGTTCTATAAAAAAATTCGAGGAAATTTCATGAGTAAGAAGTTTCACTTTTGCCGCGCGTGAATTCTACGCACCCTTTTTTTTAAATTGAGCTAAACTTTTCCAATTTTGCGAAGAGTGCGAACCTTTTTATCTTTTTTTGAGCTTTATGTGAGCCTGAACATCCTGTAAATTTCGAAGCCGACTAGTTGGACCATTTTCTTTCCGAAAGGTCAAAAATTAGTTGTAGCAAAAATTAAAGGAACGCTCTTTTGTTGCTTAAACACCAATTAATGATGATTGAGACCGGAGATGTTTTTTTCCGTTATTCTTCCGTGTTCCTTTATGTGTGAATGCTGTGGATGGGATGAAATCCAACGAGTGTTCCATAAGAAATCATGAAAAAATAACGAAAAAAAAATCTCCGGTCTTAATCATAATTAATTGATGATTAAGGCACAAAAAAGTGTTCCTTTGATGGTGAGCCCTTGTTCATGCGGGAAAAAAACGGTTTAGCTAATTGGCTTGAAAATTTAGGGGGTGTTTCAGCACACAGTCAACTGAGAAAAAACGTAAAAATATTCGTAGTTTCCATTGAATTTGCGAAATTCAACGCAATTATAAAAAAAAAAATTCTTTTTCTGGTACTTTTTTGAACCAATTTTGAAAATGGAAGAAAATTTTTTTCTCAATAAAACGGTACCAGAACATTACAGGAAATCTAGTCGAGTTTATGAATCTCACCATCCTCTCGCTGTGCGATCAGTAGTTCCCGAGATATCGACGATCGAACACAAAAGGGTGTTTTTCGATTCAATTGATGATATCTTAACAACAAATGATCGTTGGAAAAAGAACAAAATTGAAGCTGAAAGACCAGGCTACACGATCCTAATGAGGGTGAAGTCGAATTTTTTTTAAGTTCGTGTGCCACTTTGGAGAGAAAAAAGAAAACAAAAATTTTCGCTTTCAACTTTTTTATCTCGCTATAACAGATCCTAAAAAAAAAATCCATCTCAAGATTTTGAAAGTAGAGACTTCAAGCTTTCCGACTGTTTTTTTTATTCCGATCCGATGATTTTCGGCAAAGTAACAGCCATTTAAAAATCATGAGAAAAACAAAATTGACTGTTCCCTTACTTTTTTTCTAAGTGTATGAAGTTTCCAAACGAACTGATTTCATTTTAGCATCACCCTCGTAGGAATCGCTAAGCTTCAACAACGGGTCCAACCCTGGCAGAAGCTAAATTGCCAAGCCTGGTACTCCCGAGCATGTGCCTAGCTTGAACCAGTGGTCATGCCAGCCTAGAACCAAGGCTGGTTTTATAGGAGTAATCGAAGGCTTAACATGTAGCTAGGTCCAATCTTGGTCGGAGACTTGTTGCCAAGCTTGGGGTTTCGGGAGTGGGCCTGGCTTCAACCGATGGTGATGCCAAGGCTAAATCTCGAAAAAAAATTTATTAATTATTCAAGTCAATGGATAATTAAATGAAATTATGGGAACATTAAAAGAATAACGAACAATATCAAAATGGAGGATTCTCAAATAGCAATAATAGGAAAGAAGTTATGAGTCATCTTATGATAGGGTTCGATGTACTATATCGATAAGTCAATCCAACAGCGCAGATGACTGAATGCATGTTTCAGGTACAGCTTCTTCGGTGGATATCTTGGACAACAATAACAAGGGCGGGATGTTCTTCGGGAAACAGCATCGGGACGTGGCATCCGGATATATATATACTGTAACGTGATATTTCAATCGACGTTGGGTGCTTTCCAACAAGTACACAGTCGAGACTGTGTAACACTATAAGGTGGATTTTCATGAGTCTGTTGTCCGCGCGGCTCGGCTGTAGCCAAAGAGGTAACCTCCGAAGTCGACCCGAAGCTAAAATTTAGATGCTGTAGCATCGGAGCCGAATATTTCCGAGGTTACTTCATTTGCCAGTACGACTTTACGACTATGTCGCGCAGACAACAGACTCATGAAAATCCACCTTATAGTGTTACACAGTCTCGACTGTGTACTTGTTGGAAAGCACCCGTTACTTTTTATCGTCTGGGTGCGTAATTAACTTTGAATTTGAATAGTTTTGGCACCACCAACCGAGAATCAAAATAAACGAATCACGAGAATTCCAATTTAGTAAAAACTATGTAAAACTGATGCCGATTGGTTAATTTTGTATGTTAACGCTCATTGGATTATCGTCAATTGAATTGATGTCTCACGACTGGAAGAGGGAGACACTAGATGGACGATGATGGAGAAAATCGACATTATCTACGGAGTTGGTCAGTGAGAGAAAAGTTTTGGCGCCGACGACGAAATTCATCGGAAGGATTAATTGAGACGTTTTGATGAACTTTTCGTTGCATCCTTGGACAAATTAATTTGTCTCAACTCTTATGTCATCGACGTGGAGTTTCTCAATTTACTTCGTTGGAATTTATCGTCGTTGTGAGAAAGAATCATTAACGTCAGGTTAAGCTGTACTGAATGACGTATTCTGGGATTGACCAATGAGAAACGTCCTTCTCAGAAAAGACGCCTAAGCCGGTGCACAGCGCTTGCTGTCGGCTGATTCTCATTTGGTGTGATGTGGTGAACACACATGTTTTTGTCATGTCATTTTTGGACATTTTTTATAACCGCCATTCCCTTACGTTTTGTCGGAAATAATTAATTCAATTGGAATTAATTATATTAATCGTCGTTTAATCGAAAATTGAGCAATATTGTTCATTAATTGAATTGTGGAATAATCTGGTGAGCAAAGATTTTGATTAATTGAATTTTGTACGGTTATTAATTTCGTGGCCGTTAACTTTTATTTTTTTTTAGCGTAATGACGCTTCGTAGTGATAACGCCACGAGATTGAATACCATTCATCGGCGAATTAATTATGCGATAATTTTTGGAAACATTCAATTATTTTTTTATTGAAATACTTTTGAACTCTCGTTATCGTTTCTCGGATTATATATTTTTTTTTGTGAATTTAATTTATTTCAGAAAATTTATTGTCGCGAATTAAAAATTAATTAACGGATATTTTGGCGTCATGGCCAAAATTAATTAATCATAATTATTTGAGGAATTTGAGTCTCGCGACTTTCTGGAATTTTTTTTTGTTTTGTACTTTTTTTTATTTGTTTTTATTTTTGAGAAATTTTATGAATGAATTTTTTTTTATGAAATTAATTTCATTCAAGGACATATCGTTGAGTCGGCTTTGACATCTAGGGAATTTTGCTAGGGAAGTCTTAGTTACTTTCGTTTCGTTGCGAAAGATAACTGTAGGGGGCAGCTGAAGCGTCCAGCGGAAAATAAAATCTTTTGAAAATAGATTTCATGGAGAAATCACGTGACAACTCTCCCCCAGACTTGAGGGAGAATCGCGCGGAAATCAGAGCGTCAGCGAGACACTCGCCCAAGAGCACAGAAGGTGTCAAGTCGCGTTTCGCACTGATTCAATGAATCACAGTTGAATACAAATTGATCAACATTGTAAATATATTTCGAAATATTATAATAAATTAACTGAAGTGGATTAATTGAGTTACTTCATTTATTCTAAACTATTAATCCCTTCACAGCACCATGGAATTTTGAATTAGTTTAATTAATATGATTGATTTAAATTTTGCTTTCGACGCTTAATTAATAAATCAATTAATGTATTAATTAATTAGATTTTATTCTTGATCGACATTATTTTTTTTTTTAGTTTCAAAGAATTTTTTTGTCATTAATTGTTGAGTTATTATGAGTTGTTTTGATTATGTTTTATGTTATAAAATTTGAAATATTTATTTGTTGTGCTGCGCACTCACCGATTTAACGCAGGGGTTGAATAATTTATAAATTCAATAATTATTTTTTTTATATAAAAATTTTATTTCATCCCCGAAATTATTTGTTTGAAATTATTTTATGCTCCTTATTTAAACCCATAACAGCGACCTTGAGAGGAGGCTGAACTAGTTCGTGCTGAATAAGGGAGTATTTGAGTTTTTGGTTTAAATGATTATATTTTGATTTCTGGTTTATTGTTGTTTAGATCAATATAAGATTGATCGGATGTTGAGATACATCCTGGCACCCATTTGGATTTTGGTTTCGTTTATGATTTTTGGTTTAGCTATTGGGTGCTTTTCAAGCGTGCTTAATTATTCAGCTTACCGTTAGGCTCGAGGATTACGTCACAATACATACTAATCAAATCAATATTAATTAATAATAATAAAATAGTTCTTTTGTTCTGAAAATTGAAAATTGATGGTCCTAGGTTCGAATCCAAGTCGAAGCAACTTTTTTTTCTCTTATTACTTATTTTTCAGTTTTGTTCAAGCTCAATCATTCTATAAAAAAGTCGTTAATTGCTAATAATTGATGTTTAAATATTGTTTAAACATTTCTTATAAACATTAGGGAATATCAGCGAAAGCCTGGTACTTTAGTAAAAAGTACCTTAGTCCAAGGCTGAATATCTGACTTGGCCCTAGCTTGGCGTTTAAGCTTGATCCAATGTTCCACTCCGATAGTTCACCAAGCTTATTTGCAAAGCTTGACCCATGCCTTGCCCGGTTTGGGGCAAGCTTGGGAGAAGCCCGGACCATTTGTCAATTCCTACCTGGGCAATTTTATTTGAATATCTCGGAATCGAAGCGACCTAGGGGGATTTGGCTCTGGTTCGTTTTTGTAGAGAATTTCAAAAGCTACACAAAAGAGTTGATTGAAACGCAACTAAATTCACGGGGAATTCAGTGCTGTTTCAAGGGAGACTTGACCGAGGGGGGTCTAGCGACACCTGAACCACGGTCAAGATGAAAATTACCCCCACTTATTAGCTATCATTAAAATGTCACCCAGTGCAGTAACGTCGTCATCGAACACTCAACAAGTAAAGTAGAGTGTTAATTCGGCTATCAATAGTGTAAAGTTATATAAAGACTCACCTAATTAATGTAACGGTCAACTATTTAGTGTGTTAGTTAATCAACTATTGAGTGAACATTTATGACATTCAACTAATATTCTAGTTAATTTAGTTATTGTAATTTCAACAAAGAAGGACAAGCGGGCTTTTGTCCGTTTGAATAAACGGTTTTGCCATGCGGCTAAACGAGTGCGTTTCCTCCAACTACCCAACATTTTTCACTACCCTATTTGCCTCCCACTGACCACCCAACTGACTATCCACCTAGAAAAATCAACTAGTTTTAAACAAGAGTTGAGGCAAAATCGCTCTATCTCAATTAATTTCCAAGATATTCACAAAAAACTATGAATTGAAAGAATCTATTTAACTGAATACCCCTGTTACGTCCAAGTGTTGGGGGTAATTCCAACCAAATTATAAATTTAATTGAATGATGATTATTGGCCCCGAACACTGAGGAGTACGTGGAGATGCGACTCAGCCTCCGTTTTCGCCCTAACCTTTCGGTTAATAGACTGGATTGGAGAAATGCTGAAAGGGTTTTAGTTGTGACTGAATTAAAATGAAAAATTAACCGTTTGATTTAAACTGGCCTGAGTTGCCTATATTTAAGTATCCAAAAATCAATTCCACAACATAAACAGATATAAGTTTGCCAACTTACGGTAGTTGAGTCGTTTTAAAAGAAATGTGCCATTACCATATCCTACCAAAATTATCAATGACTTGGTCTTCTTGACTCTTTTACTCTTTATTTTTGGCGTTCCCTTCTTTTGAAACCACTCTTTTCTTACAATTTGTTCTCTCAATGAAATTGGAGAAGATTTTTCAAGAGTATAACAACGTTACAAAAATGCGAGTAACCATCTCGGATAGTTAATTTAATTCATTCAAATTGACATGAACTAGATATAGATAGAATTGACTGGACTAACTCAAAATTATAAAATAAAACTATCGCCACACAAGCGGGCAGAGATTCGGTGTTGACACCGTAAGATTGAGAATTGGACTGCCCCTAGTTCACAAATTTTCTCCCTTATATAGCAGTTTTTGGTAGGGTCACTCATATTCTGTCCTTTTCCATTTTTTTATGATAGTCCAAACGATTCCCCTTTTTCAAGTAATTGAATGAGTCCGATCATATTCTGTCCTTTTCCAATTTTCAAGATAGTCCAGGTGGTTACTATCATAAACTCTCTTGTTCCTGGAATCCATGTCGTGATCGCTTGAATGTCCAGAGTTTAACGATTCATCGGCCAATGAGGGTTCGTCAATTTAATGGGGGAGAGTTAGAATTGTATCATTTTTCCGATGCGTATGGGTCGGATTATTTCTTTGCTTTTATTCTAGTTCAACCAAATGAAATTAAGTTCTTTTTCCATTTACTATCCAGTCGCGTGATACATTTGGTTAATTGTACCACTTCTTTCGAGGGTTGCATTCATCCCTTGCCCATTTTATCTTTCTACCTTAATTTTCATCCTTCACTCTCAATTCATTTAGTTTCTATATTACTTAAAATTCTACTCAAGCATATAACATTAGTCTCAACTCAATATGTAAGAAATTAATTGAAGTTTTTCATTAGTATAGCACTTTGCTTCGGGAATGCCCGTTCTTCCTTCCACAATTATTTTAACCCTTAATTATTCTAATTCGAGTTATTCTTGGTCAGAAATGCTTGTGAATTCTCATCGATTGATTAAATAAATTTAGAGAAGAAAAGAAATAATTAAAAACAGACGGATGTCACACCCCATAGCCGTGAAAGGAAATATAATTCTCTAGCAAACAGAGAACCTTTACTTAAATATACTATAGACAGGTTGTGATGTTGAAATTCAATTACTATCTCAACTCACTGATTTAAATATTTCTTGAAGTAATTTCTATATATTCTGTTCGGGCCATTTACTCGTTATCTCAATTATTGAATATTTTCAGTTTAAAGTTCGGGCTAAAATAATTTGAATGAAATCGTGATGCTCACCTGTTGATTTATTTATGTGAGCGTATTTCCCCAAAAGGGAAATACTATTACTCCGGGTTTTGCTATTTAATTATGGGGAAACAAGTAACTGTTCGGGCTAGAATTGGGGCAAAAGAACCTGAATTGAGATATTTCTTATTTAACAAACACTTTATTAAAGATACCGTTGATGTAATTGTTGATTCGGGTAATATGTAAATTTATTTTAAACAATGATAAGAAGTCCTTTTATGAGACACCCGCTAGCTCATATACAACGCGTATCAGCTGTGGGGAATACACTGCGCCTAGTGATATTCCCCCACTCCTTTACTCTGTCTCTCTCACACTCATACATTTTCCAGTCTATCGATTAATTCGACTTTTCTCATTTAAAACTAAGAATTCCGTGGTAATTCCTTTTCTATCACTTGCCAATTATTAGATGGCAAGTGACTACGGGCCGACTTTTTCAAGTTTCTTGGTATTTTGATAGAATTTTTACATTAAATTCATTGTGTGCACGTGCCGGCCCGGCTACTCAGAATGACGTCGCCGGTGAGGCCGGCGACGTCGTTATTTTCCTAATGATTTCTTGTTGAATTCCGGGTGCACTTGATCAACTTTCGAATAACAATTAACAATTATCGTAAGAAATTGTTTAATTCTAGTTCGGGCCCTTCGGGATCAATTACGTGGAATTGATTTCGGGCAATAGATGTTTACCACGCGGTTATGCTAATTTTTCACACTTGCACACACCTGTCACTGTAATTCCCGAATTCTACTCACAACAAATCACGCTCAGGTCACTCAGGGTTTCTCGTCTCTCGCTCAGATTCTCCGGGTGGTCCAGATGGGGTCATCAGGTCACTTTTCACTCAAATTAATTAATAATAATAAAATAATAATAAGTAAGTGAAAAACGAAGTGACTTTCGAGACAACCAGAACCAGAGTGATGGTACCGTAGGTCATGGCCCAATCGTGGCTTTCGTCTTCCGGGCTCCGGCTAACCAGCCAATCCGCGTCAAGAATTCTCCTGTGACCTTTTATCATTGGTCTAACGTTGTTGGGGCATCGATCAAGGTACTCGGTGGCGCTAATCGATACCTCCGACCTTGTTATCAGTCGATAACAAGGTCACTGCCACGACAGAGGCTATTGTCGTTTTGGCCTTGAACTTCGGGTTTCCTGGGAGCAATAGCCACTTGCTGCTGCCATCTACTTATATGCGCGGTCTCTTCACCTCCTTTTGAACTCGTTCCTGGCCTTTCTCCGGGCTCTACGGGCACTCCTCTGGACCTGGCGAGGATTCTTCGGTGACGTGCTGCTCTGCTATCCTCTGGCTACTGCTGCTATCCTCTGAGCGTAATTTTGTGTTCTCTCTTCAGTCATTCATACATTCACCTATCACTCACACATGCATTCATTCCGGAATAGGAAGAGAAGGGAAAGTGCGCTCATTTTAAAACCTATTATTTAATTAACAGGCCCTTCTGCCCGTTACAAGATATTCAAATTTCCAAAGTATACCTATGTTCATTGCACAGCTAAATGTGCAGATCTGTGCATTTAGCTGTTTTCATTTGAGATCCTACCTGAGTCCTCACTAATGTCAATCATTATCTCCCGTTCAATAAAGAATACAAATAGTTTTTCTCTATCTATACTTGATACGCACGTGGGTTCCACGCATTTTTTTTCTCATTACTGAATACACACTGATGTCATTATACTGCAACGTCTCGTTCTCGATGATTACTGTTGAGTGAGTATTGGTAGTAGCGTCAGCTATGCCTAAATCCACAACGTTTAGAGTATTTTGAATTTTTTTTTTTTTACTTCCGGCGTGCACCACTCCTGCACGCAGCGCCACCCGTGTTTCTTCATATTTGTTTCGTTGTGCCCAACGATTCACACGTGAAGAGTAAATCACATTCGAAAATCAATTACTTTGATCATCAAAAAACACAGCAAAAATGGGAAGAGACAAAGGAAAAATGCGCTCTCGCTCTCGTTCGAGACAAGGCAGAAGAGATAATAAAGAAACAGATAAAAAATTACAAAAAATGCAATCACAGTTGGATAACCTCACAGACGTTGTGTATAAATTCATTAATGCACAGAGGACTGATCACCCGACAAATATCTCACAGAAAAAAGACACAGGAGAAACACAAAAATCAGCAGGTAAATAAAAAAAAAAAAAACAATTTTCAATAAGAAAAAACATGACGTCTTTTCAACAAGAATCACGCATTCTCCAAACGAGAGAACATGGCGTCTATTCAATAAGAATCACGCATTCTCCACACGAGAAAACATGACGACTGTCAATTGAACAAAAAGTTCAAAACGTTCCATACGAACTATGAAAAAAAAAAAAAAATAATAATAATAATAATTAAAAAAAAAAAATATTACAAGGCAAGTATCATTGTTTATTTCCAGGGGCCGATGGCAATCAGAGGGTCGTGGGTTCAAATCCTGCTTGCGCATTACATATTTTTTCCGAAATTTGATTCTCTTAAAAAATTTATTAATAAAAATAAATTTATTAATGAATTTATTTGTTTAATGGCGTGTTTAATTTTTGATATGAATGATCAAAATCCAGAGGGAACAAAAGTGACTCCAGAAGTCCCAATAATTGATGAAGAAATTCTCCAGGTGTTAGGAGCAGATCCTGCTGCTGGACCCGATAATCTGGTGAAGCTTCATCCCGAACTGGTGAACAGATGGAAAATCTGGATGAGAGAATGTTTGTCTGAAGAGAGTAGATTGGCTCTGTTGAAAAAATATCCACGCACGGGAGAATTATATGCAGAACCTCGCAAAGTTAATCTGGAAATTGCAGCAGCTCTTACTGAAATCACAAAGAAAAGAGATCAGCACTTTGTGGAGTCTCAGGAATGTGTGGGAACTGCAATCATATCTCTTGGTGCAGGTGTATCTATGCTACTTGATAACCCTGAAGAGGGATTGGATCAATTACAGCTCATAGAATATCTGTTTGATGCTGGTAAGCTCCTTTCTGAAGTTTTTCATCAACAGTCGATAGCCAGAAAATCATTCATCACACCAATGATGAAGAAAAGCGTAAAGCTCCTAGTTGATTCAATACACGCAGATGAGTGGCTATATGGCGAAAGACTGGCAGATCAGATTAAAGAAGCAGAAACGATAGAAAATGCATGCCAGAACTTGAAGGAAAAACCGATGAAAAAACCTTTTTAACGATCACAGAATCAGGGAAACTGGAAGCGCCCGTCTGCTCAGTACAGACAGACGGGCACACACCAGAGGAAATACTTGCGTTTCAAGCCGAGAACACAGTATCGATCGAATCAGAGTCACAACCGAGACAAAAATCGATTGAACAAGGAACCAGTGAAGAAGTAAATACGGTAAGATCTTTAGAAGGGAGACTCAGATTGTTTCAAAACGATTGGCGTGAAATAACAACAGATATGCTCATCTTGAATAGCATGAAAGGATATAAGATTCCTCTTGAGAGCATACCTCTTCAATACTATTCCCCTGACCAACGGAAAATGTCAGAAGATGAATCAAAATTAATTGAATTAGAAATCGAGAAGCTTTTGGAGAAAAATGCTATAGAAAAATGTGAAGCTTGTAGGGATCAATTCATTTCCCCGTTCTTTTTAGTACCGAAGCCTGATGGAAGTCACAGGTTCATTCTAAATTCGAAAAATTTGAATAAATTTATGGAACCACCTCACTTTAAAATGGAAGATATTAAATCCGCAAAAAATCTAGTAACTCCTGGTGCATTTATGGCTTCCCTCGACCTTAAGGATGCGTATTTCCTTGTTCCTGTATATGAAGATAGTAGAAAATTTCTTAGATTCACCTTTAAAGAGCAAATTTATCAATTCACATGTTTACCGTTTGGATTATGTACAAGTCCGTACATTTTTACAAAAATAATGAAGCCAGTCATGAATGTACTGAGACCTCGAGGTTTCTTGTCGACAATATATCTAGATGATATTCTATTTTTTGAGAAAAGTTTCAAACATTGTGAGAAAAACGTACAAGAATCAAAACAATTGTTAGAAAAGTTAGGTTTTATCATAAATTATGATAAGAGCACATTAATTCCTTCTCAAAAGTGCAAGTTCTTGGGTCTGTATATAAATTCGTTAGATTATACCATTGAACTGCCTGATGAAAAGGAACATCAAATCAAATGTCTGCTCGAAAAATTTACAATAGGAAAATCCTGTAAAATCAGAGATTTTGCGACATTATTGGGAGTGCTGAATGCTGCCTGTCCAGCTGTAGCTTATGGTCTGGCACATTGCAAGAAACTTGAGAGGGAAATTTTTTCAGCACTGTTAGTAAATGATGGGAATTATGACAGTAATATGTTTATAAAAGACAAATTGAGAGATGATCTGGAGTGGTGGAAAATTAACAGTAGAATCGGGATCAATCTGATCAGAATGGGAGAATATGTAATTGAAATATCTTTTGATGCCTCACTGACAGGATGGGGAGCTCATTGTAATGGGCAATCAGTTAATGGCTGGTGGAACTCTGAGGAGAAAGAATGTCATATAAATTACTTGGAGCTTTCGTCTGCCTTTTTGTCTATCAAATGTTTTGCTTCAGATATCCATCACTGTGAAATATTGTTAAGGTTAGATAATACAGCTGCGATCGCGTATGTAAACAGAGCAGGGGGCATCCAGTTTCCAAAATTGAATGAATTATCTCGTCAAATCTGGGATTGGTGTGAACAAAGAAATATCTGGGTTGTGGCATCATACATACCGTCGAAAGAGAATGTTTATGCAGATACTGCATCTAGAATCACTAACATAGACACTGAATGGGAATCGTCCAGTGAAGCCTTCGAGGAAATTGACAGAAAATTCGGTCCGTTTTCGATTGACTTGTTCGCATCATACTCAAATAAAAAAGTGAAAAAATTTTGCTCAAGGTTCCCCAATCCAGATGTTTTTGAAATAGATGCTTTCACAATCTCGTGGAAACATGAATATGGGTATGCTTTCCCCCCATTTGCTCTGATATCACGAATGCTGAAGAAGCTATTAATTGATAGAGCTCAGGCAGTTGTCGTAGTGCCAAATTGGCCTACTCAGCTCTGGTATCCCTTGTTCAATTCGCTGCTCAGGGGATCGCCCATCTTTTTTAACCCAAATAAAAAACTATTAATGTCTCCTTGTAGGACACTCGTGCATCCATTAGCGAAGACACTTTCCCTGGTGGCAGGACAATTGTCAGGCAAGCATATCTGAGTAAAGGACTAGCAGAGGAAGCAGCTGACATCATGGTGGATTCAATAGCACATCCTACGTTGAAGCAATACGAATGTTCATTAAAACAGTGGTGGCTTTTTACCAAAGAGAAGAATTATGAAACTTTTAATACGGATAATCTCAAGGTAATAGAGTTTCTTTCAAAACGATTTGAGGAAGGTGCAAAATATGGAACATTGAATTCAGATAGAGCAGCAATTGCTCTAATAACATCAGGAGAATTTGAAAAACGACGAATTCATTTCACGCTTCATGCGGGGTGTATTCAGGAAGCGCCCAACGCGACCCATGTATTATACAACTTGGAATACTGATCCAGTTCTGCAATACATCGAAGACTTGCCAGCTATCAACCAAATAAAGATGAAAGATCTCGCTAAAAAAACTGTAACGCTAATGGTGCTTGTTACTGCTCATCGTTTACAGACGATGGCCTCAATTGACCGAGACAACATACAGATCACTAAAACAGGAATTGAAATAAAAATCCCGAAATTAATAAAAACTTCTAAACCTGGGAATTATTAGCCCAACTTAATATTGCCCTTTTACCCTGAGAATGAAAAATTGTGTGTAGCAAAGGCTCTCATTGATTATATGGAGTTCACGAAGGATTTGAGAGGAGAAGGAAAAAGTCTTTTTATTTCCACAATCAAGCCACATAAGCCAGTTACATCTCAAACTTTAGGCCACTGGGTAAAATCGCTCTTAAAAAAGGCGGGGATTGATACAGATCAATTTACAGCATACAGTGCTGAACATGCCGCTGTTTCCAAGGCTATCAGTCAAGGTATGTAAATCGACACGGTTAGACGTACTGCCAATTGGTCGGAAAGATCGACGACCTATGCAAGATTCTATAACAGACCTATCCAGGATGATAAAGCAAAATTTGCGAAAACGTTGCTTAAAAAATGACTTTAAAAATTTAATTACCTTATTATTTCTTGTTCCAACATATTACCATACTTTACGTTATTGTATTCAGAAATATAATAAACTATTGTTGGCAGAATCAAAAAATTAAACACAGGCTCTAAACATCTACCAATACTCACTCAACAGTAATCATCGAGAACGAGACGTCGCAGTATAATGAAACGATCAAACGAGCCCGCCGAAGGCGGGTGAAGTTCGATCGGTATTATACTGCAACGTCTCGTTCGAAGATGATTACCTCCCACCCCGGTGGATAATCACCCAATATATCCCGTAATCATCTTCAAAAAAAAAAAAAAAAATCCTGCGTTAATTTTTTGTAGGAAATCTCTAAAAAATATGAAGAGACACGGGTGACGCTGCGTGCAGGGGTGGCGCACGCTGGAAGTAAAAAAAAATTCAAAATACTCTAAACGTTGTGGATTTAGGCATAGCTGACGCTACTACCAATACTCACTCAACAGTAATCATCTTCGAACGAGACGTTGCAGTATAATACCGATCGAACTTCACCCGCCTTCGGCGGGCTCGTTTGATCGTTTCATAAAATGCGTTGATGGCGTGGAGTTAGATCGTTCAACTAAGCAATGAATCCAAAAATATTGCTACTAAAGTTTTAAAATTTCAAACAAAAGTTGTAGATTTTTAAATGATCTACATGTTTGTTAATAAATAAAATTCATTACAAGTGAAGAATGGAGAAGCTAAGCACTGAACAAGGATGAAAATAGCGATGTTTGTGTGTTTTGAACACAGTAACTCGCGAATCATCAAGATTAAAAACAATCGATTTAAGGCCCGGATCCAGCTTCACAAATCAGATAATCTATACTATCTTCTAGCTAATTTTAGCTAATATTTTATCTCCGAAAAGGCTATTTCGTAGATTTCAGTTTTTGTCTCGTATAATGCGCAGAAAAATATGAAAAAATTACGTAAAAATCGCAAATAATTTTCTGCAGGGTGCTGTACATCAGTTTGGGATTTTAAATTATTAATCAAGCTAATTCGAGTATAACTTTGGAAACATGCAATTTGACGAATTTTTAGATGATCAGATGGCCGCCATTGCTGATAGAAATTCACTGTTTGAAAAACTCGAAATGCACAGCACATGAACTTTAGATTATTAAAAACTTTGTATAGCACCCTGTACACTTTTTTTTGCAATTTTTTAACACTATTCACGTTATAATATAATAAATATTCGCGATGAAATTAGAAATCTACGATTCGAAGCGTGTAGCTGTCATTGCTCCTCCGCATGGCATGTTCAATAGATGGCGCTACGATTGTTCTGCTGTATTTCATGGAGCAATGACAGCTACACGCTTTGAATCGTAGATTTCTAATTTCATCGCGAATATTTATTATATTATAACGTGAATAGTGTTAAAAAATTGCAAAAAAAAGTGTACAGGGTGCTATACAAAGTTTTTAATAATCTAAAGTTCATGTGCTGTGCATTTCGAGTTTTTCAAACAGTGAATTTCCATCAGCAATGGCAGCCATCTGATCATCTAAAAATTCGTCAAATTGCATGTTTCCAAAATTATACTCGAATTAGCTTGATTAATAATTTAAAATCCCAAACTGATGTACAGCACCCTGCAGAAAATTATTTGCGATTTTTACGTAATTTTTTCATATTTTTCTGCGCATTATACGAGACAAAAACTGAAATCTACGAAATAGCCTTTTAGTAGATAAAATATAAGCTAAAATTAGCTAGAAGATAGTATAGATTATCTGATTTGTGAAGCTGGATCCGGGCCTTAAGAGGCCATTCTAGTGTGACGGCCGAAAAAAGTACTCTTTTTTACGATTTTTTTTACAGTTAGAATGCTTCGATCAGGCTATTTTTTTATCACAAGTAAAAGGACTCATGAAGAATAGAAGAAAAAAATTTTTACATTATTTTTATAAATTTTTTACAAATTTCTTGAACATTGAAAATGAAAAAAAAAAGTTTCTTCATGGTGTACAAGCTGGGGGTCGTAAATCTTGTCTGAAAAAAATTTCCCAAAATATTATCAATCCTCATGGATAAAGCTATCTTCTGATGGAGGCTTTTTTCGTTTTTCTAAAAATTTCCTATTTTTTTCAACGAAAAACTATTTGAAAAAAGTGTTTCATTTGGTATTTTTTGTTCAAACCGCCGCCATTTTTCTAATTATAAGAAGAAAAAAAAAACTCCATCAGGCGATAGCTTCATCCATGAGGATTAATAATCTTTTTGGAAAAAAATTTTCAGACAAGATTCACGACCCCCAACTTGCACATCATGGAGAAACTTTTTTTTTTTTTCAATGTCCAAGAAATTTGTAAAAAATTGATAAAAAAAAGCTTATAATTTTTTTCTCTATTGTTCATGAGTCCTTTCATTTGTGATAAAAAAACCGCCTCATCAAAGCATTCTAACTGTAAAAAAATCGTAAAAATGAGCACTTCTTTCGATCATCACACTAGAATGGCCCCCTAAACATTAGGAAATTCAACTTAGAAGAAAAAAAATCTCTACATTTTTTTTCGTAGAATGAACCGTTCTCGTGATATTGCTATAAGGGTCATGCTATAGTATTAATCAATTATGCCTAAACTGCATGGTAAATCAATCTAAAATTCAGCGGACATACAGAGCAAGTTCAGCTCATTCAATAGAATGGAAAAAAAACATGGTGTTAAACGTGAACCCCAATTCGACCGAACTACCTTAACATTATCACAAGGAAAAGAAATCGGGATATGGAATCAAATGTTCTCATTCTGAACATCATTGTTCGATTCCACCGTTATAAAAAATCATAAATTTAGAAAATTGGAATTGAAAAGAACAAAACATAAATCATCAATAATCATAGAGATTCAATGAAAAATTGCGCAGGAAAGCATAGGGCAGTTCAAAAGTTATACTCCTCACATTAATTGGCAGACCAATTACCTTCCTACACTTCAAAACCACTTCCCTCTCCCTCTCCCCTTTTTTTCAAATATTTATGCGTTATCAGAGTGAAGTAAGTTCAAGTCGACAATACGGGATAGTTAAGTTCCGTGAAATTTTGCAGTTTGAAATTTTAGTATGGAATTGTGTATAGCTATCTCCATGCTAAATGGAACTGTCACGCCTCTGTTCACATTTATCGGTGAACTTTCCTAAACCAGTGTTCACATCAATTGAAAGATAGGTTCGAATCAATGCATTCTTTTCTTTTTTTCATTATTGCAATTATATTTACGACACGAGATTAAATCAGCAAGATTTGAGATAAATACCACACAAAAAAAAGAAGTTTATTTGAGCAGAAAAATGAAAAATTATTCAATCTTTGCAAACAGAACGTGCGAATGGAATGAGATATTCCAAGGCAAAATAACTCTCTCCAGAAATTCAGATAAAAAAAAAAAAATTTTAAGATATTTGATTTTGGGCTATTTTTTTTCTTTGACTATTTCTTGGCCTATTTTTCAATGTTTTCTTCTTCCAAAATCCAATTCTCTGTTTCGGAGCTGTTTGGAACCTGATACTGACTATTTTAAATTAACATTATGGCAATATATATAATTTCGAATCCATTATATAGAAGGTTAGCGCAACACGTACGATTCGATATATATCAAGTGTTGGCATCGGGTCCCTGCCTGTTGTACATTTATTGGCGAGGGACTGAGACGCACGCTCGTTAGCTCTCCAATTGTGTTCTATTTCCCATAATCAGATCGAGCCAAATGAAGTCAACTCGGTAAATCTTCGACAATAATTTAAAGTTCAAGGATTCTCGGAGTTAGTGGAAATATTGAGGATTAAGATTTCAATCGAAAGTGTTCTAACTCTTCGTGAACGATGGAGTTGACAGAAGTGGTGAGAATTTTTATGTAAACAAAATAGTTACGAATCATTGTATATCTTCAGTTCTTTTACAATCGAAAAAATATCATAAACGCTCCATAATTATTCATCATTTTAGCAGTTAGAATTCCGTACTAAATCGAAATTAAACGAGTTACATTTTAGACGAGTTTTTGTGAAGTATCTTGAATTAGATAACAGACCCTATTATTGATGATGTAAAGAATCCCATTGATGTTTAAATTTGACTTTTCATACTTGATGTTGATGTAATTGATTTTTTTTTCGGTGTCCCCTGTACGGATATTCTCACATATCTAAGTTGATTTTTTTATGGTAATTTTTCGAAATTTAATGATAAATGTAAAAAAATAAAATTAGTAATTCAGAGACACATATCATTGACAGATCAAATAAATCGGGTATAAAATTATAAGATCTCAAAATAATACGATAATACGTAAAAAAACGTCCATAAATTTTCAAGGCTACAGCCTTTCTTAACAAAATTGTTCGTGAATTTCTAGCTTATGCGTCGTTTTTGTGAATATTTGATATTTTAGAATCACTCATCACTGTTAGTGGGTACAATCAATGTAGTAAACAATCAAATAAGATGAGGTGTTGATACCTTGCCAATACTGGGGCCTCTACCTTATGTATGAGATAAACAGGCTTTTGTAAGAACGCTTCGTGTTGAGTGAAATTAGAGTGATGAACAAGTATGCTTGAAAATTACTGTATGTCATTTAGATTTGGAGATAAAAAACATAAGAGCTTGTGAAGTGATATTTGACTTGTATTATTTCAATACTTAACTGATGGAGATCGCACGTAGTATTTTTTTTGTGAGGAGTTGTAAATGTTGAAATTAATTTTCGTTCTATCAAAGATTAAATTGTTTGGAATTGATATTTTTCATTATTAGACAATGCAGTTTGGATGAGAAAAAATAATTCATTGAAGAGATAATTAAGGTTGAGTTATTCAAGGTCGTTCAGTTCCTGTGATGATACGATATTTTATTAGCCATTAATTCTATTGTACATGAGTTACAGTAGTTCCGTGTTAATCAATAATTATTCAAGATATTTATCTAAGAGTTCGATTATGTGTTATTGATTGGGAAATTTTAGTCGCTCCGACGTATAAAGAACAACAAACAAAATATTGTCAATTCTTAATATAAAAAAAAATCTCATTTAAAATTTTTTTTTTCTTTGTTAGGAAACATTGAAATGGATTCAGTTAAACTACAATCAGCTTTTAGTCTGATCCCTTTTCGGTAAACTGGGGAACTTATCGGAAAATTAATGTTGTGGTGCGTTCACAGGATAACATAGAAAATGCGATAAAAATGATGAGTGTGCAAGCGTCGCGAACTAATAACAACTTCAACGTCGCAAGTGAATGGAGTGAGCGCGCGAGAATAACCTATTGGTTAATTCTATAATCGAATCAAAAAATATTCGATTTTGATTGCTATTTTCTAAAGATATTTTTATGAGAATTATTGCTTTTCAATCCTGATTATGGAAAGAATTGGAAAAATAATTTTCAAATTTCTTTAAGCGCTTTCGATTTTTTTGTCACAAGAAATTCCTGATCTCAAAGTAGAGTATCAATGCAATTGAATGTGATAATTATAAAAATGAACAGATTCTAATTGTTACAGATTTTTACCTCTTCATCTGTAACATTACATAATGTAAACGAAGTGGGAGGCACTGAATTCATTATTTATTCGTTAATGCTCTTCGAGCGTAATTTCAAGAGCCGACTTAGATATTATTTTTTCTTGATCAGTTTAGAATGTTTTATGTATTTTCCGATGAAGGTCAAGTTCACACTGAATTTCCATTGAATTTTCTTCTCTTCTTCCTATTGAGTTCTCCTCCAGCTTTAGCGGTGAAAATAATAAAATATATATCTGATAGAAGGAGCTAATTGAAAAAAAATGTCATCTTTTTCAAGATATTCTTATCACTCATATTGAGGTTCTCAACTTCGTCTATTTTTTTCATGTTAATTTATATCCATAGCAAGCTGTATTATTGGAGTGGAAAACTCACAAAATGTTCCATTCATCCAATACTTTTTCTTATCAGTGACAATTTTCTGTTATGCATACAAAACTACATTTGAAAGTCAAAAAAGATGTATTTAAGATTGTTTTTCCATTACTTGGAATTGACCAAAAAATTCTAGAGCTTGGAGAATCATCAAGGAATAGAAGAAGTGGATAGAGATGAAGAATTGAAAAAGTCAAGGAATCCAGATTTAACTTATGGAATTGATGATGTTCCACCATGGTATCTGTGTTTATTCATGGCAGTGCAGGTAGATCTTTTAACGTGACGACTCTCCAAATATTGAAGGAGAATTCACCTTTATATTCATGAGTTTCAGCATTACCTGACGATGATTGGAGCTATTGTTTCAATTCCATTTATTCTCACACCTGCTCTCTGTATGGCAGAGGATGATCCAGCTAGAAGTAACATAATTTCAACAATGATTTTTGTAACTGGTCTTGTTACATTCGCACAAAGTACTTTTGGATGCAGGTGATGACCTTGAATTGTGATTAAATTAATAACGAATTATTCAGCAACGAAGTTGTCAAATGACATATGAAGTAACGTGGCAAGATGAGCATTTGATAACAAATTTTAGCAGCGAATTTTCTAAAATGATATTTCCACAAAAAACAGTAGAATTTTGCGAACTTCTAGGAAAACAGAAAATCTTCCGTACTCCTATAAAACTTTTTCAAAATTTGCATTTAATTATTTCTGCACATTTTTTTCTGCTTCGTGTAATTTTCAGAAACAATGGATTCATCAAATAATTCATTGAAGAAGTTATGAAAACTCGATTCTTCTATCATTTTTATGAATCATCAATGGTGGGGGAATGATTAAAAAATATAGATTGTTTTTTTTTTAATTCATGTGTAAATATCTCCACAAGCGCTTCCATTTAGCAATAATGTTCAAAAGACGTTTTTAGTACAGCATTTAATAGATATGGAAGAAGTTCAATAATAAATTTTCAGTAAATTCTATCATTTATAGAAGAATTATCAAATCAGATTCGTAATTCATCTTACTTTCCAAGTGCACTCCTAACTTTTCTCATTCATTCCAAGACTCTAGGAATAATATAATGAGCACTGTGATGAGTAGATTCTTCATATGATGGTTCTTTTTTATTCATGACAAATGGAGAAAAAAGAGTTTTCAATTCAAATGAATAGAGGAAAAACTTCGTTTTTCCAACGTTGAATGATGTTTATTCAATACGCTGTCACCCACATTTAATGCTTCATTGATCATTAATCTTACAATGTAAATTCTGTTGATTTTCTTAATGACTACTGTCGGATCAAGTGTGGAAATAATGACGATAAGAAGGATATCATGCGGAAACTAATTATTAACGATTTATGACAAAAAAAATATATGTTCACTCTTCTCTCAAATATAAAAATTATTCATGACACTATTGCGGAAAATCCATGAAGGTGCCCATAGATTTTCTAGTGTAAAGTCATGCTTTCCCGGATGTCTATTCATTAACATTTTCATGGATCCTTTTTCTTTCTCTATCTGACGAGTCTATATTAGAATCGATTTCGATTTATTTTTAGAAAATAGATAATATGTATGAAGAATCGGAGAAACAAATTATCACAGAAAATCTGTGAGCTCACCTATGGCCAATTTTAATAGAAACTATTTCTTTTATTTTTCAAAGTAAATTCTGAGCATGAATTGATTATTGAATGACAGTTTGGAGTGATTCGGGATTTTTTTTGAAAATGACTGTTTCCGCGGAAAAATTTGAAAAAATTCACAAAGAACGTTCACCTATTGGAGCATCTCAAATTTTTTCAGATTTTATCATGATGTTCTTCACTTCAAAAAAAATTCCTGGATCATGTTGCCACAAACATCCATTTTGTCCCACTCTCCCCCAATCAATGTTCTATATCTCTCATTACCGACTGTTGTTAAACTATCGAATTTATTCTCTTATTATCAGAAAATATTGAAAAATGATCAATTTTGAAACAGAAGAATATGCATTTTTTTTTCTAATGATGGAGGACAATTTGACAGAAAAATAGAAGTATTTTCCGCAGGAGGTTTCGCAAAGTGCAGTTGATTGTTTTTCAGACTTCCACTAGTTCAAGGTGGGACAATTTCCTTTCTCGTTCCGACCCTGGCTATCTTGAATCTACCACAATGGAAGTGTCCACCTGAGGAAGAGATGAATGCAATGAGTCATGAAAATCGTACGGAGATGTGGCAGATAAGAATGCGTGAATTGTCAGGAGCAATTGCAGTTTCTGCTCTTTTTCAAGTTATTATTGGATTATTTGGAATCGTTGGCTCTATACTGAAATATATAACACCTTTAACTATAACACCAACTGTGGCACTTGTTGGTTTGTCTCTTTTCGAAGAAGCCGCGGCAACTGCCTCACAGCATTGGGGAATTGCTGCTGGGTACATAAAATAGTATTTTGAGTGGAAAATATCAAATGAAGCCAATTTTATTTTTTCATCATTTTTTCTAAATATCTCAAAATCTTAGATTGCAGAATTGTCGCAATAATGTCTTTTGTATTTTTACAGTTAATGTATTCGTTTCATGCATTAACTGTGATGAGAGCAATCTCTCTATTGAATTCATATATACCGAAATATTCTGGAAAAACTGATTCCAAAGTAAAATTGATTCATATGTGTCACCAATTATTTCAAGATTCATGAATGATTTTGTTTCTCTTTCTAGAACTATTCTAATGTTGACTGTGTACTCTCAACTGTTGATCCAAGTTCAATGTCCTTTCGTCGTCTACAGGAAAGGAGAAGGACTGAAGATTATTTGGTTCCAACTATTTAAATTATTTCCAGTGAGTATCAATATAACGCTGAATCATTTGGACGATTTCTTGAGTAATTTATTCATAACTTCGAGAATGCTTCCACATTGCATAGGTGTTATTAACAATTGTCGTGATGTGGATAGTTTGTGGTATCCTAACAATCACTGACACTCTACCACCTGGTCATCCTGGGAGAACAGACACTAAAATTCGAATAATCAGTGATTCACCATGGTTTAGAGTACCATATCCAGGACAATGGGGAATTCCCACCGTTTCTCTGTCTGGAGTATTAGGGATGCTTGCAGGAGTGCTTGCTTGCACAGTAGAATCTATCAGCTATTATCCAACTACTTCCCGAATGTGTGGTGAGTACAATAACTTCAGTTTATTAGTTTTCACTGTCTAATCATGCCACAATTGAACGGCGCATGTTCATGCGTACTTCCATTCGTAGGTAACGAGACCGAAAGCACGCCATAACGTTCTTACGGCATTTGTATATCATTGACATAGTTGAAAAATTCATGTTATTCATTGGGAACGTGGAGAAATATCTAGAATTATCGTATCTCATTCAATTAAAGCAGATTTGACATGACGAAAATTTGGGGATTACAGAATTTGTTTTTGAAAACAGAGAATGTTCGAGAAACAAAATAATCATAATCATCAATGGAACTCAATTGATTAAAATTAGTATATCCAGTCAAATTCTTATTCCAATAATCACATAAACACTTTTTCTCTAATAAACAATCAAAACATAAACACTATCAGAAAATCAAAACAGAATAATGAAAGACAAATGAAGAATATGTGAGAAAGTCTGCAAAGGGAAAATAGAGGAAATGTTTTCAGAATTTCGATCCAATGAATTAAGTAAATTGTAGAATAGATTGAAAGAGAATTAAGAAACGAATTGAAACTGGCAACTAAGAAAATGATAATTCAAGTGAGTTGCTGCAAGTGGATGAGTAGAATTGATAGCTCTGAATCCCCCCCCCCCCGCCCTAAAGCGCGCATTTTCGAAATTCGGTCCTCAAGTTCACTATCATTCTAGAAGCCATAAGGTGTAATGGACGGGCCAGTTTTGAGTTAAAGTAGTAGGGTTAAATTGGGACTCACGTTTAACACCATGATTTTCTGCATTCTATCGAAAGAGCTGACTTAGCTCTACATGTCTGCTAAATTTTGCATTGAACCCCGTGTAGTTTGGGCGTAATTAATTAATAATGTAACATTACACTTACAGCAATATCTTAAAAATGGTTCAGTTTGCAAAAAAAAAACAATGGAAACATTTTTCCTTCCAAATTCAGTTTCCTATTTTTTTTATTCCAAACTTTTTCTCCTCACATTGATATTCTTCGAGTTATTGCGTTCGAACGCAAAAAATTCTCCATTCTTATATTCTTCCGCGAACGATTAGAAAGTTATCTCCGAACCGTTCGCGGAAAAAAATAAAAATAGAGAATTTCTTGCGTTTGAACACAATAACTCAAAAAATATTGATGTAAAGAGAAAAAGTTTGGAATGAAAAAATAGAAAATTGAATTTGGAAGAAAAAATTTCACTTAAGTTATTTTTATAAAATGCACCATTCTCTAGATATTGCTATAAGTGTAATACTACATTATTAATCAATTACGCCAAATTACACGGGAATCAGTCCAAAATTTTGCAGACATGTAGAGCAAAGTCAGCTCTTTCGATAGAATGCCGAAAATCATGGCGTTAAACGTGAACCGCACTTCAACTCTACTATACTCAGCCAAACAATTAAAGGAACAGTAAATTTTGTCAGTTTTTTTCGTGATTTCCAAATGGCTGTAACTTCACCAAAAAATCATAGGATCGGAATGAAAAAAAGTGGTTGGAAAGAATGGTTGAAGTCTCTACTTTTCAAATTTTGAAAGCAATTACAAAAAAATCGACTTTTTTTTAAATCAATGAAAATTCGATTTTTTTTTTTAATTAATAAAAACATCGAATTTTCTTTTTTAAACCAATAGAAAAATCGAAGAAAAATGAGAAATTTTTTTTTAAAAAACGCCAGAATCGCATTTGGCTTGGAGAGATAGTGACTAAACATTTTTTTTTAACAAAAAAATTTTTTTCCCAGTTTTTTCGATTGAAAGATTTTTTTTTTCTCTTATTCATTGTTTTCATTCAATGAAATTCAACAAATTTTCCAAAAAAAATCACGAGGAGATAACAGAGAAAGAACATTTTTGGCCTTAATCATCAATAATTGATGTTAAAGGAACAAAAAAGTGTTCCTTTAATTTTTGCTAAAATTTTGTTCATTCGGGGAAAGAAACGGTCCAGCCGATTGGCTTGAAAATTTAGGGGGTGTTTCAGCACACAGTAAACTAAAGAAAAACGTTAAAACATTCACAGTTTTTACAAACTTGGTAACCGTAATTTTATTCCCCGGAGAAAAAAACTGACAAAATTTACTGTTCCATTAATTTTTTGGCTGAGTGTACCTTAACAATTTGATCGTGCGAGGATGATGCTCGTGACGAAATCAACCGTAATTCACAAGAAAAAATCTCCTAGAGAGAATTGAATGAACGATACTCATTCAATTAGAGATCAATCTCAGAGATCCAACTACTAGCTGGATCTTTCTCAATCCGAAACTCTTACGGCACATACTCCCAACCGGGAATCAAGGCAAGAAAGAAAAAAAAATCGAAAACTATTACTTTTGAAGTGCTTTTGGCAGGGTCCCAACTTTTTTCGAGTGAGACGCGAAAACGTGAACTTTTGAGGGGAACGCACTGAGTTGAGTAGTGGGGGAAAAGAAGACATCTTACGTTGTTGGCCTCAAGTCCCTCTCTAAGTGGTCCGGGAAACCTATCTTCCATCGTTGACGTCAGGGAGCTAGCCCCGGGGAGGGGGGGGGGAGATAGTTTTTCAAATTATTCAATGGATCAATCTCTGTCAATAGTTTTTGGAAATATCTCGGGAACTAAGGGAGATAGAGCAATTTAGCCTTCATCCATTTTCGTAGCTCTCAGAATTTTTTGCGAAAAAGAATTCAGACAAAATCCCTTCATCTCACTCAGTTTCCGAAATATCCTTCAAAACTGAAATTAATAGCGAATTGATAAAACAGGAAGTTAATTTTCTGTCATCAATAATTCGCGAGTATCTCGAAAAGTGAGCGAGATGTAGTGTTTTTGTTCTCTCCCCTTTTTGTAGATTTTTAAATTGTGCACAATAAACCTTCATGGTAAAATGGCTCTATCTCCTTCAATTTTCGATACCCTCAGAAACTCATCGAAATAAAAACATTCATTTCTGAAATTAGACTATTTTTCATTAGTTGAGTTCGATGTAGGAGAGACCGGGGCAAAGTGGGGTACCCAATTTTTTGGAGCACTTCTTTTTTTTTTTTTTTAATCAAAAATGGTTGCTGGAGTGCTCATTCGTTATTGCATAAGGGAAATGGGGGGGGAAGTGGGGTACCCGGGGCAAAGTGGGGTACCTGTTTTTTTGGAGCATTTTTTTTTCTTTGTCAAAAATGGTTGCTCGAGTGCTCATTCCTTATTGAGTGAGGGAAATTGGGGGAAGTGCAGTATTTTTGAAATTGAATTTTTTTCAGCCAAAATGCGTCAATATAGATAATAGTTGGTTTTATTCAACAGTGGTTGTTTACCTTTGTAGTTTTCATTATAAACAATTATTTCTCGTCTGGACACGAGATTGATTAATAAATAGGGGAGACCAGGGTAAAGTGGGGTACCAACTTTTTAAGGCACTTTTTTTTTTTGTTAAGCAATCAACGTATGCTCTAGTGTTCATTTTCATGATGTTTTGGGCATTAATATGGCGCAAACAAGTGGAAACTTGCATCATTATCCACATCATTATAGCTTTATCTGCTAATTTATTAGCAAGTCGCTTCCGAATGCATTTATTCTTCTCCACTTTACTAAATCGTTTCATATAAATTTCCATTTTTGTTTAAATTTCAAAGAGAAAAGTATTAATAAGCTGATCTGAATTATTCAATGATTTTTATTCAAATTGCTATTTCATTGCGCATTCCATTATTACGTTATGTGGATATCGATTGATTTATTCCATTTTTTACGTTTCCTTGGTGACCAATTCTCAATAAACTTTATTTTCTATATCTGATGAAACGTCATGTCGGAAGGTCTTCAAGAAAATAAAAAAAAAAGTAAATTTCGGAAATCATTCGTATCTCGGGAAATTTTCCATCAATATGATCCATTATTAATACGCTTCCTGAGCTCCAAAGAACCAATATATCAGCCAAATTTGAAGTTGTTATCACTATTATTTTGGTCGTTATCGTGGGTACAACATTTTCCATAGAAAAATCATAAAAATCAAAATAACTAAAAAACCAAGTACCAGAAAAATCTGAAGATATTCACGCAATTGCATAATGTGATGCCAAATGTCATGTATTAATTTGGACTCAATCAATTTAGAACTTATCCTAATTTTCAAGAAAAACGAAAAAATTCAAATTTTGAAGATGATTCATAACTCAGAAAATTTTCCATCAATATGATCCATCAACAATACGCCTGTTTAACTTCAAAGAACCAATATATAAGCCAAATTTGGAGTTGTTATCTCTATTATTTTGGTCGTTATCGTGGGTACAACATTTTCCATAAAAAAATCATAAAAATCAAAATAATTTGAAAACCAAGTACCAGAAAAATCTGAAAAAATTCACATAGTTAGATGACATTATGTGTGATATTATTGTGAAATATAAATCAAATCGATTGAGAATATCTTGAGAAATAATTTTTTTTTTAAATTTCAAAAATCGATTATTTCTCAAAAACCACTGGACCGATTTCAATAAATAAGGTCTAAAACGAAAGATTGCATCACAAGAAATATACAGTAGAAATATGAGATTCCTAGGTTGAACTTTTACCCTTTTAAGGAAAAAATATTTGAAGTTACAAAAAGTGTCACATACATACACACACACATACCCACAGATATTTTTTCTAAATACGATTTTTGGACTTTTCAGATCATTTTAGGTCATTTCCAGCCAAAAAATTGAAGTCGAAAATTTTGACGAAAGTAAAGCTTCCATTCGGAAGCAAAAGGAATGAAAATGAAGAAAAAAAAACAAAAAAAATCCATTTTTGCAAAATGGTGCACGGTCTTCAAAAAAAATTTTGACTTAACCCGTGTCAGGGTCGTTCTGCCTAATCCTTCAGCTTTGATTTCATTGATTTTCGTCTCTCTACAAATTTTTTTTATCGAGATAGCGGTTACACCGAACGGATGATGGGTTTTGAAAACTTGAATCAGTGCTCTGTAAGTGTCTTTAAAAAAAATATCTTTGGTCTTTGTCATCGTTAATTGATGTTTAAGGAACTAAAGAGCGTTCCTTTGATTTTTGCTAAAAGTTCGATCTTTCGGGAAGAAAAACGGTCCAACCGATCGGCTCCAAAATTTAAATGGGTATATAGGTACACATGAAGCTGAGGACAAAAACGTTAAAACATTTGCACTTTTTGCAAAATTAGCAAAGTTCAGCTCAATTTAAAAAAAACAAAAACTTCATTTTTTGCTTTCTTTTGAACAGAATAATCAACTATTGAAAAAAATAGAATCTCAACTTCTCATAAAATTTCAATCCTTTCGAGGTACCCCATTTTGCCCCAAACGATGAAAACGGACCATCTCTCCAAAAATGCTTCAAATACTCAATAGAATGATCAATTACTAAAAAAAAATAAAATCTCAACTTTTTATAGAATTTTAATTTCTTTTGGGTACCCCACTTTGCCCCAATGGGTTCAACATGATCGACGTGACTTCATTGATTGAGAAATCAAAAAGATAAGTAAAAATAGAGATGACATCAAATTTTGAGCCCTGAAAGCCCTCTCCTTCCCTTAGGTACCCTACTTTGCCCCGGTCTCCCCTATATCTTGGAAGCTAAGCGAGGTAGCACAATTCCGCCACAATATTTCTTTATGGAAAATTCCAAGAGCTAAAAAAACAAGCAGGAGCCACACTACTTGTGCGTAATTTGAACATCGTAGATTTAGTATGCTACCAATGCAATTGGCAGAGAGCTTCCGAATGGATTTTTTAATTTTGAATTTATCATCATTGATCTGTGCGTGGAGTGGAGAAACCGAAATAGGCCTCAGAGGGTTAAGCTCATCCCAAATATAATCAATTGAATAGTTTTGAAGATATAGCTTGCTCTTTCTGATGTTTCTATGCTAATATTTAGATATTACTGGACCTGAAACTACTGGACCGATTCCACTCAGTTTCAATACTAAACTTTGCGCTCATCAGATGTAAAACCTCACTAAATTTGAGGTCTCTAGCTCAATTATTTATTAAGTTATAGAGGAATCAAGATTTTTACGAAAAATTTCTCAAAAGTTTTATACTGGATAAACTAAAGATCTGAGCTCCCACCAGCAGCTCATAAGCGTGCATCTCCTCGCTGAGAGTGGACGCTGTAATTTCATTTTTCATCGAGAAAAGTCGAAAAAACGATATTTCGATATTTTCATTTTTCTCAAGAACTATCCGGCCGATTCAGTTGAAATTTTTATGAAAGCTTGGGGCACGCATGGCAAACTCATGGTAAAATTTTCAGATCGCTAGCTAGCCCCGTTTTAGACCAGAGCGGAAAATGCATCATCACACACACACCCACAGACATTTTTCAAAAACGGCGGTTCTTGACGTTTTGAGTCATTTGCAGTCATTTTATGATAAAATTTCAAACTCGAAAAAAAATACGATTCCAAAGCTTCCATGCGGAAGCGAAAGGATAAAACAAATGAGATAATCTCTATTAGATTCTGAAATATTCTGAAAAAAAAACCATCGTAACAAAGACTCTATCCATAAGTCTATTCTTTGTCATAGGATTTTTATGAAAATCTCAGAAACTGAGCAAAATAATGCAATTTTTGTGAAAACTTTGCGACGTTTGACGCACATTTATTTAACTTAATCTCAACTTTTACTATTTACTGAACTTGACCTTAATAACTGAGTCTACTTTGACGATATTTTGATTTGGGTGCCAGTTGGTCGAAATTAACGAAAATGCCGAATGACCAGCAATTCGGCTTGCCAGCATCTCAGGGTCGAAGGAGGACGATACTCCTTGCGTTCTGTACTTCAATTAATTTCATTGAGTGAAACGACAATAAATAATAACGCAACTTTTACAATAAAGAATGATTTTAACTTTATTTTATACAAACGAACTTGACTCGACGTTAATTACAAAAGTGACTCTATGATACAATTAAATCTTTAACGGGTCAGAAGGGTGATGGGAGTGGGTGGGTCTGACCGTGGCGATGAAACTTTACAGCTACCGGAACTTGACGTTGCGTTGACTTTCCTTAAGATGAGTCGGGGTTTTTCTCGGACGGGGACTGGGATACTGCCTTTACTTGACGTTACTTTATCTTCCTTAACTGGACTTTACTGAACTTGCCGACTTCATTTGACAATGAATTATTGCATCATCTCCAGCTCTGCTCCTCAGTCCGTTCATCCACTCGACAACAAAGTTACATTACGACAATTCTTTACTCTACTACCCGACTAGAAATTTTGATACGGGTCTCATCTGGACCTCATCAGGCTGGCCTGACTCCGGACGTCAGGCCCTCGCTTGGATGCCTTATCCGGTCCACGTCTGGTCTGTGACGCGCTCGTCAAGTCAGGGCCTGACTTGGATTGCCAACTCAGGACCGGATGAGGCATTCCAGATGAGTGCCGGATGAGAAATTCCATACATGATCCAAAAGACTATAATCATTTATTAATCAACGCAATACCGAAAAACATATTATTTCGTCATTTTCAAGTAATTGATCGTTGTATTTGCACGTGAGATGACATTTTTTCACTGAAATTAGAGATTTTAAATTAGGGAATTAGCTTGCACCTGGGTGGACTCAATCCCGGAACCTTCTGCACACTAAGCTGACCCGCTAACCACTCGACTACAGTTCAGTTATAGCATCAGTCGGTCTAATCATTTACATAAACTTCTTCCATAGGGATATTAATCATTTTCCGAATAAGATCATAAATCTGTGGGGAACTCAGAATGATTCATGAGTTGATTATGATAAAGATAATAAATATTAACAGACATCTGGTGAACCTGATATGGTCCTGATCATTTCCGGATCAGGATGAATTGATCGGCACTAGAGCTTTTCACAATTCCCGATCAGATTCTCCAGATCCAGGAGATGTCAGGGCCGGACCAGGCCAGTCCTATTGGAGTTAGCGTTCTCTCTAAAATTCTCTGATCAGGTTATCCTGATATAAGACTGATCAAGGCCATCTTTGATCGGGCCTGCCCATGCTATCACGGATCTGGATTTGATCAGGCGTGCCCACCTTATGCCTGATCAAGATAGCCATGTTCACTCCAGATCAAGATTTGATCAGGCGTGCCCATGCTATACTGGATCAAGATAGTCATATCCATTTCGAATCAGGATTCGATCAGACACGCACGGGTTATACCGGATCAAGATAGCCATACTCATCCCGGATCTAGACTTGATCGGACGCAGCCACGGCGTGCCTGATCAGGATAAACGTATTTATCCTGGATCCATACCAAGTGTGACAGCAGGCATGCCAGATGAAATTTCTAGTCGGGTATACGATAACTTGAGAACACAATAATTCTTGACTTTACTTTAGAACGCGTCCCACGCGAGTGACGCTACACTTACGTGCATTGCCCTATGCGAGATTTCGGCACCTTTCCCGCTCTCTTCTTATACCTTTGATCGTTCAATGAGTAAGCAATGTCCCACACTCTTAATTACGGTCACTAAACGCGTTACGTGAAAATTAAGTTCACGAGCCCGAGTAGGAATCCCCCAATGCTCAACTCTTTGCTGAACATCGGCCAAGAATTTGCATGACAAAGCCTGGTAGCCACGGCTCGGTCAAACTTACGCCAAGTATCGGTTCACCGTAGTTCGGGCCTTCAGGATCGGCTGAGCAATGATGCACCGTAGTTTGGCCTGCCAGAATTGGCTAAGCATTGTTCAAAACTTGGACTTCCAAGGCTTGGCTTATGAGCATTGGCCACTCGTCGGGCCAATAATGTACTGCCAAGGTTCGATTTTTTTCCATCTTTTGACATGATTAAATCATTTCACATTATCAAATAACTTCTGAACAATTCCGATCGAATTTTATTTCTCCGAACGAGGTAAACGGCGATAAACTTATGAAGATCAAATTTAGTTTTGAAAGTACGAAATCTCCTAACGGCTAGGACGGTAAGGTAACAGACTGGTAATCTGAAAGTCCAGGGTTCGATCCCAAGTGCCGGCTTTTTTTTCTATTTTTAATTCAAATAATATTGGAACTGGATCATTCCTACGTGCTTCAGAAGACTTAAATACTTCTAATTCATCTATTTAACATAAAATCTACAATGAAACGAACATTGGCTGAACATTGGGACCAGTATAGTACCCAATGCTGGTTATCGAGGCTTGGCCATGCTCCGGCAATCAGCATTGGTACAAATTGGAATCATCCAATGCTCAATCAATATCGGGCCAGTCTTGGCTGAGGATTGGGCGCCAGCATTGGTACATTGGCTCCCAGCGCTGGGCCAATATTGGCCCAATGAATTTTTCCTACCCGGGAGTTACTTTCAACTCGTCACAACTTTTTCTGTAGTTTTTGAAATTCTTTACAGAAAAGGTCTTCAGAAAAATTTAGTTATCTCGCGCAGTTTCAGAAATACTCTTTACAGAACGGATTTAACGAAAAACACAAAATTTTCAGACAAATTGCATTCATTTCATCATCAATCTTTCTTGAATATTTCGGAATTTAAGCAGGATTCGGTGATATGACATTATATCCTTTCAGTGAAGAATTTCAAGAACTAGGAAAAACAATTGAGGCAAAATCGCTCCATCTGTATCAATTTCTGAGATATTCACAAAAAATTATGATTAAAAAAATCTATTCGTCTGAATAATTTATAGTCGTGAGAAAAATTATAATTTGTTAACGAACAGAAAACCAATATGCTATAGGCAGATATTGAAATTTTCAAATTAAACCTATGTTCATTGCACGTCTGAATGTGGGAACCTGTGCATTTGGCGGCTCTCATTTGAGATCATACTCGCATCTTTTTCATTTTCAATTATGATCTCTTGTTCAATAAAAACGTCATTTTAATGATTTGTCTCTATCTACACTCCATAGACAAGGAGGGTCACTTCTACCACGCGTTGTAGACCCACACCCTTTTTTTCGATGAATTTGGGACCAGCTCTCTTTCTCGATAAAATTAACAATTGTATACGAAGAGAGAACAAGCAGGAGCTCCTTCCTCATAGGTTAATTATATAAATTCTCATGTTCGATATTCTGCCAATTCAAATGGCAGAAAGTTTCCGAATGGATTTTTCTATCTCTCATTCGATAATGACCATTTTAATTAATTCGAATTACGTTAACTTACAAGATTTTGCACAATTTATTGTAATTACTTCTTAAAATTCTAATGGTCGTATGTGATAAAAATAGTCTTGTTTTAATGCGCAGAGGTATTTACTTCAATATGATGAAATGCAAAATATATGTGTTCTGAGGAAAAAATAGAGGAAAGTCGGAATTTCTGATTTTTCTTGAAAAATTAATTTTTTTTATAACAAGAAGAAAAATTTGACCAATGAATTAGGAATCTAGAAAATCCATTCCCTTCATCATATTTCCCCACGATTCCATATTAATGACGGTAATTATGCAGGATACCATTAAACAAATAATTTGATTAATAAATTAATTTGTAACGGTTTGCTCAGCTGACCTTGGCCAACCGTTGAAGGCACAAAAAATTTTCTAAATTTGACCCGATTTTATGCTTCTAGCTTTTTCCCAATTTACTCCCAATTCATTTGCCTTCCTAAAAAAATGGGCGCCAGTCGTTTTTGCAAAGTTCTACAAATTTGGGGGAAAACGACAAATCCCCAAGTTTTATTTAATTTCAATGAATAACAAAAATCCCAAAAAGACTCTGAATTAACCCGCTTTCTTATGTGAGACTCCTATATTGTCTCAAGGGGGGGAGGGGACGATACCCTCCCTTTGGGTATTCGGACAAACGAAAAAACTTTACACAAATTCCTGAAAATTTCGGTTTAAATAACAAAAAATTAGATATATTCAAAAAAAATAATATGTGTACATTTAAATCAGAGGAAATAGGAATTTTTAGGAATAATGTGATGATTATTTCACTTCAATTATTAATCTTCAACGTAACTCAGAATAAACAAAAATAACTTTAATTTTGCTTGAGTGAAAACACCCCAAACAGACACTCACTCGACGTTTCCTCTACTCTTCACCTTTTACTCAAAATTCTTTACTTTATAACTCAAAATATCAATTATACGGGGACTCGCGTACCTCACTCTATTTGCGCTATCTTTCCTCCGTCTTGGCCTCTTTAACTTCTTTTTTTAATTACTTGAATTTCTCTACAATTTTCTTTGTACTTTTCTTTAATTTCTCTCAATAGTCTCTACACGATGTGGCCGCCACGGTGTCCCGGGAGAAGAAGAACGAGTCTCCTCTCCCACGAGTTGCGTTGGGTGCCCTCGGCCGTTCCCGCTCAACTTCGGTAGAACCGAGGCCCAACTCGACCAATAATCGTGCGAGTCCCCACCACTCTCCTTAACGTCACTGAGTTTACTATATATATATATATATTGTAACGTACCACTATTGTACGAATTAACGAAAAGGAGTGGATGGGTCTTTGTCCACGAACCAGAGAGACTTATTCTAGAATATTAAATGATGGAGTCGAGACAGTGAGATTTATGCTCTAAAGAATCATATTTATTTAACTATTTACAGGTGTTTTTGGGAGGAGCATTTATCCTCCGGTACAGCAAGTCATCTTTATTCTTGGAATTTTATCTTATATTTTACATTTATTGAATGAATAACCGTTGATTTTACGATTTTGTAGTATTTTCATTAATGAAGTCGAGGCCGATGGTGATGTCCTCTAGGTCCTGGTGTCCTGGTCCTCCTACTCGTATTGGAAGTCGTCGTCCTGAGATCTGGAGCGTATACCTACGTTTGGGAACGCTCCCAGAGTCTCTCTTATTTTTACAGAATATTTTACAATGGATAATTTACAAAGAATATTTTATTACGAGTGCTTTATTGAATTAAATTTAAATTAAACGCTCGGGCTCGTCACCGTCGCGTAAGGAAAGACGCTTGGGCTTGTCACCGTCGCGTATGAGGAACACTCGGGCTTGTCACCGTCGTGTATAGGGAGACGCTCGGGCTTGTCACCGTCGCGTGTTGAGTCTTCCACTGCTCGTAGTAGACTCGCGATTCTCTGCGCTGTGTCTTCTTTTATACTCTTTGCTGCTGGTGGCTCCGCTCCCCCCACTCCTCTGCTGCCCCTTCCACTGATTCTCTCTGCTGGGCTGTGATTGGCTGGTCCTCTCTGCTACTCGGTGCAAGGGATAGGAAAGACGCTTGGGCTTGTCACCGTCGCGTATGAGGAACACTCGGGCTTATCACCGTCGTGTATGAGGAGACGCTTGGGCTCATCACCGTCGCGTATGGAACACTCGGGCTTATCACCGTCGTGTGGTGAGCCTTCTACCGCAGGCGGCAGTAGACTGACTTCGGTCCGTGCTGCGGGATTCTTATATCCCCGCCGCACGGACCGAGCACGCTTGTTTTTCTCCCACTCCTTGGCTCTCGGCCAATGGGAGAACGCGTTTGTTTGCTGGGCTCTTTCTGCCCCGTTACAATATATATAATATATATAACACGCGAAAATAATCATAATAGTTACAACATGACAATATTTCCCCGACAATCAAACGAAAAAGTTTTGTCTCTTATTTCACTCAAGTTTTCACTGATAAATAGTCTTTTTCTTCACTGTTTCGGCGTTGTCCCCGACGATCTCCGGCCTCTCTCACTGTTGGCCAACATCCATCAGTGTTGGCTGGTGTTGGACCAACTCCCTGGACGCTGCTCCGGTCCAGGCTCCTCCAGATCGTCCTTGACTCTGCTACTTTGTTTGTGAGACTGGGAAACATCCTTCCCAGTCCTACTCTCGTACTTTCCTCCAAATTTCGGAGGAAGATTAAGTAAAAATAAACAAAAATAATTAGTGAGGTCATTAGCTATTGCTGACCTCACTCTGGACATATGCTGACTTGACTCAAAATGAGCCCCATTCTCACCGGGTACCGCGAGTTGCGGCCATTATCGCGATTTAAAAAAAATAAATAATTTTTCTGAATTTTCTTGATTCGGTGACGGTAAAAACCGTCACAAATTTTTTATTAATAAATTTTTTAAGAGAATCAAATTTCGGAAAAAATATGTAATGCGCAGGCGAGATTTGAACTCACGACTCTCTGATTACATGTCAGGTGCTCTACCGCTGAGCTACTGCGAGTTACTATATTTACCTTCGAATTTTGATTCTCACATCCTTTCTCCACCTCTCGGCCACTCACATTTGCTTCTCTTTCCCACACCCCCCCTTGCAATTCCCATTGTGACTCCATGGGTCGACTCCCATTACTGCACCACTTTTGCCGTGAACCACGGGAAACCATGAAAACCCTGATCAGTGTAGTCGGATTCGTACAGAGCCACGCTGACGAGAAAGGCACACTAATTCACTTTAGTCGCACCTCACCGATCAGTTTCTTATTCAGATCTGCGTATGGCAAGCGGTCACCCATTCAAGTAGTAACCAGACTCAATGCTACTTAATTCGGTAGATCCACCGAGCCGTACGCAGACCGAACAGCCAAACTGTCGGTATTCCCTTCATTATAATAAATTTTTTGAGCACAAGCTGGTGTAAGTCAACTCAGTAGTTTGTGAACAATAAGCCTTTAAAAAAAAAAGTCATTTCTTGCGAATATCTCAGGTACTACTGAACCGATTTCGCCAAGGTTCAATATCAGACTTTGCGTTCATAAGATATACAAACTGACAGAGCCTTTTTTGCAAATTCCATCTTTCTTACAAACTACACTCAGCAAAAAAATTAAGGGAACAGTAAATTTTGTCAGTTTTTTCCGTGATTTTCGAATGGCTTTAACTTTGCCAAAAATCATCGGATCGCAATGAAAGAAAAATGGCTGGAAAGCTTGAAGTCTCTACTTTTGAAATCCTGAGATGAAATTTTTTTTGAGCATCCGTTATAACGAGATAAGAGGCTTGAAAGTGGACAAATTTTTTTTCGTTTTTTTTCTTTTTTCAAATTGCTCCACGGACTTCAAAATTCTTTTTTCGACTCGACCCTTATCAGGATCGTGTAGCCTGACCTTTCAGCTTCAATTCTTTTTTTTTTTTCTGACGACCATTTGTTGCCAAGATGTTGTCGATTGAATCAAAAAGCACCCTTTTGTCTTTAATCTTTGATATCTCACGAACTATCGATCGCACAGCAAGCGGATGATGAGGTTCGTAAACTTGAATAAATTTCCTGCCAGGTTCTTGCATTACTCCATTGAAAAAAAATTTTCTCCCACTTTTAAAATTGCTTCAAAAAAGTACAGAAAAATAAAGTTTTTTTTTCCTTTTCGAAAATTGCCCTGAATGTTGCGAATTTTGTAGAAGCTGCGAACGTTTTAATGTTTTTCTTTAGTTTACTATGTACTGAAATCCCCCTGAAATCCTCCTGAATTTTCAAATCAATCGGCTGGACCGTTTTTCTTCCCGAATGAACAAAGTTTCAGCAAAAATTGAAGGAACACTTTTTTGTTCCTTAAACACCAATTAATGATGATTAGGGCCGAAAATGTTTTTTCTCCTTTATTTCTTCGTGATTTTTTGTGCAAAATTTGTTGAATTTCATCGAAAAAAAAACAATGAAAAAATTGAAATTTCTTTTCTTCAATCAATAAAAATTCGATTTTTTTTTTGAAAATCAATAAAAAAATAGATTTTGTTTTTTTTTAACAATAGAAAAATGGAAATTTCTTTCTTTTTAATTAAAAAAAGAAGCCGGAATCGCATTCGACTTGGAAAGATGGTGATTCAGATTTTTTTTTTCTACAAAAAAATTTTATTTTCTATTTTTTTTCGTTTAAATTTTTTTTTTATTTTTCCATCAATTTTTCCCTTTTTTTAATTGTTTTTTTTCGATGAAATTCAACAAATTTTGCACAGAAAATCACGAAGAAATAACCGAAAAAAAACATTTTCGGCCCTAATGATCATTAATTGGTGTTTAAGGACCAAAAAAGTGTTCCTTTAATTTTTGCTGAAACTTTGTTCATTCGAGAAAAAAAAGGGCCCAGCCGATTGGCTTGAAAATTTAGGGGGTATTTCAGTACACAGTAAACTGAAGGAAAACGTTGAAACGTTTGCATTTTTTATCAAATTCGCAAAATTCAGGGCAATTTTCGAAAAAGAAGAAAAAAGTCATTTTTCTGTACTTTTTCGAACCAATTTTAAGAGTGGAAAAATTTTTTTTTTTAATAGAGCAGTGCAAAACCTGGCAGGAAATTTATTCAAGTTTACGTTTATCTCATCATCCGCTTGCTGTGCGATCAGTAGTTCCTGAGATATCAACGATTAAAGACAAAAGGGTGTTTTTTGATTCAATCGACGATATCTCAGCAACAAATGGTCGTAAGAAAAAAAGAATTGAAGCTGAAAGGTCAGGCTACACGATCCTGATAAGGGTCGAGTCGAAAAAAATTATTTGAAGTCAGTGGAGCAATTTGAAAAAAAGAAAAAAAACGAAAACAAATTTGTCCGCTTTCAACCCTCTTATCTCGCTATAACGGATGCTCAAAAGAACTTCCCATCTCAGGATTTTAAAAGTAGAGACTTCAAGTTTTTCAACCTTTTTTTTTTATTTCGATCTGATGATTTTTGGCAAAGTTACAGCCATTCGAAAATCACGAAAAAAACTGACAAAATTCACTGTTCCCTTAATTTTTTTGCTGAGTGTATTCAATCGATTCCGCTGAAAGCATTTTGCATACGTAGGATAAATACTGTCAAATTCTTAGAGTGCTAACTTTAACCGTTCTAGAAAAAGCCGATATGTGTTAAAACACACAAACACATATATGTACGTACATGCTTCGAAAATATGATTCCTCGGCGTTTTGGACCATTTGGAGTCAAATTCCGATGAAAAATCGAAATTGAAAAATGTTGCCTCTACAATTTTTCCCGGAAGGGAGAGGACAAAACTTATAGAGAATATCCGATAGAAATTGTCACTCAGCACGGTCATTCTGTAGCATCGTCTGTGCACGAGAAAAAAACATTATCTGAGTTATCTGTTGGTCTTGATGGTGGTCTCAGGGTATTATTCTCCTGTTATAATTCTGTCAATGTTGAACGGATGTCATTGATGATGTTCTGACGTTGCTGATGAAGATTTTGAGTCATCTTCTTATGTTACTGTTGAAGACCTTGAGTTATTTCCTTATGTAGCAGGTGATGACCTCGGGTAATTTCTTCTCGTAATTGTCGTGGGATTGTTTCCAGCTTCTCTTCCATTTCATCTCTCCAATGCCTTCCTTCTGGTACAGAAAACGGGCGATGTTGATGAGGTCTCGGTCCGGGAAGACGAGTGTCTGCATCAGTGATTGAATTTTTTCTCATCTTATGAAATTTTGTGTAATGTGTTGCACTTAATCCGAGTGGAAACAATCAGCAATGTCCAATTTTCTCCTGCCTCTACTTCGATGTTTTCTTGGTTTCCATTTGTCACTTTCCTTGATGGCGATATGGAGTAACACTTTTGACACCAATTGTAATGAATGAATGAGGCAATTTCAAGAAAAGGACGAATCCATTCTTTAATCAACACAGCTGACATGTTTCTGTTCGTTCATCTCTTCGAATGACATGAGATCAATAATTTTTTGAAAACAAAAACATACATTGTCATTCATTCATGGAGGGAGAAAAGAAAAAGGAATCTGACATTCGATTCCGTTACAATAAAAATATTCATCAATTATCGGTATGTTCACTCGAAAATCACGGAGTAACTAATCTCCAGAAACGTAAATATTATGAAAAATAGAGACCTCCGGTGAGGATCTCTATGGTGATTATCTCGATGAAAGAAGCTTTAACAGTAGATACGTAAATGGTAGAATGTGACAGTTCTTAACTGGTTTGATTTTCAAACTCATACCACAAATATCAATGATGGCCTTTTTTTAAATTATTATGTCAATAAGTGAAATTTTTGCCCCTGGAAATCACGAAGTTATATGATTGTTTAACTGTACTTAACATAAAAATAAAAAATAAAAAAATGAAATTTTTCATAAAATTCAAACATTCATATTTGTGGAAAATCAAAAAACAGAGTTATGAAAATTTCAGGATCTTTTAAGGTATGTGCGAGGTATTATGCAAAGAAAATTGAGCCGAAAATTTGACGTCGAGCGTCATTTTTGACGAATTCCAAAAATTCAAAATTTGACAAATTCGTCCTTTTTCAATTTTTTTTGTAATATTTTCCTTTCATAGTGCCAAACATTCCCTCCGAACCAAACTTTGGATCATTTTTGGGACTATTATAATTTCCAAGATATTTTAAAAATAAAGTTGGAAAGCTGAAGAAATCGTGAAATCCGGAACTTTGCATAACTTTTGAAAAAAAAAAATTCAATTTTCTTCCTTTGGCATAACATCGTTATATGATAGAATAAAACTCCTGTCCGAAATTCCTTTAAATCGACAGGGATCGATTCCACTCTTGGTCGATTCAGCATGGAATGATCCAAAAACGACATAAATAAGTACAATTGACATTCCATTCTTGACCATACTCATTGGCGCTCTATTATCTTTCAATGTGTCTTTCGTTCCCACCGTACTTGGGAATATTTACCGAGTTTCCGATGGTAGAAGAAACTTATATGTCGTATGTGATTCCGGCGATGATCTTTCTTCAGTTCATATGAAATGTTCACACGAAGTCTACTCTTAAAATCCTGTCTGTGGACATTCTTCACTTCCAAAATTTAGATCTCTCTGAGACAATTTGACCTCTGGATATCTCTGGGGCTGTTCACTGCGTTATGGTCAATGCAAGGGGAACGCAAGATCTTTTATCGACTCGGGCAAGCTGTCAAATCGATCGCATTCCCTCCTAGATAATTTTCTCCCAAGTAGCAATCGAGTCAATTGATAGTATAGTGCTCCGTACAGCTCACAACTCTCTCAAAATGTAAGGAAAAAACGTGCATTTCATACCTCAATAGCATTGCAGTCCACAGTCTGTTCATATTGCTCTCAGCAAAAAATGATGATAAATCCGAAAATGGTGCATCGATTTGTTTTTTAGATATCAAATAGAAAAGATTAGCAGTTGCCATCACTATGAATAAAAAAGCAAGCATCCTCTTCGTGATAGTTAGAATTGGAGAACGATCCTCTACACTCGTCAGTGCTGAACTATCTGTCATTAAACATATATTATGCAGAGAAAAATCATCAGAATATAATATGTAAATTAAGTATGATACCTTGATCAACAAATGTTGCAAAGGTATGGAAAAAGTGATCATTCAATGGAATGGGATAATTCTTTCCAGTCTTGTTAGGAAACCTGTATCTATCAACTAAGATGCTCATAAAACTCATGGTGATAATAATTGCTAGAATGACGAGAAGAACATCAAACGTAGTCATTCTGAATAGCCATGTATCGTCTGATTTGTAAGCTGGTGGTATATGCAATTTATAGCTATGAGAACATTAATGAGGAAAAAATGAAATAATTTGTCATCAGGGCCTTCTTACATCAAAGCAAGCTGAATATTTACCAAGTAGAAGTCAATCGTGAAATATAAGAATACAATGCAGAGTCCGGTCTTGACTTGCTCATCGGTACAGCGATATCAGTTCTGTTTGATTTTATCCAATCAAACATGATGGATTCAGCTGTATTTCTAGATATATGGTCACGCACCTGATCTGCCACATTTAGAAGGATAGTCCTAAGAAGTTAATGAATTCTCGTAAAACTAACTTTTCTCTTCCTCTACTTAACTCTTGTTAGATAGAGGAAGAGAGGTAACTTTTCACTTCTGTAAGCTCAACCTCCAACTCCTAAGGTAGTGAAATGAAGACGGCAGAACAGAACTCACGTAAAATTGAGATAGTCTCGGACTAAATTCCATGTGTCACCAAATAATCCAGTGATCTCAGTATTATTATTTTTGGTTTCTATGTTTCTCGTCAACTGAAAAAACAAGCAGGAGTTCATCCCTTATGCATTATTTGAATTCTTAGTTTTGATATTCTGTCACTCGAATTGGCAGAAAGGATCCGAAAGGAAATTTCAATCACTAATTTAATAATAAAGACCTGGTAGTTCGGCACTGTGGATATAGTCGATGACTTTCACGCGGTGGGCTCGGGTTCGATTTCTGCCAGTGACACTGGTGAGATCTAATCAGGTAAAAAAGTCTTGATCGTTCGCAAAATACGCCTGAGTAGGATGTCATTAACTCGACATGACATCACATAAAAACAAAGAAAAAAAATTCGATAATGACCATTTCAGATAATCCTGCACAAGTTATAGTAATTACTTCTTAAGTTCTTAATCGTTATATCAGGATAAAAATTGTCTTGTTTCATGCGAAAAAGTATGTAGGGGAGACTGGGACATGACGGCTGTCCCCGGGCACAATGGCTCCCTTCCCAAATTTGGTCGAAATTTTTTCTTTTTTTTATCATGACATCATGATACCTTTGATGTATTGAGCGATTTTCAGGCTGATGAGGGAAACCCGGGGTATAATCACGTATGAAAATTCCCATTGCAGATGCCATAGAATGCCATGACATGTCCATGGGGCATATCACGGTACCTGCCATCAGTATTTCAAAGGAAAACCATGGACGGTCTAATGAACAAATCATCAAATGAATATTCAACGAACGGCGATTGTCCATGCCAAATTTGCCATGGATAGAAGAGGATTTACCATGATTTTTTTATGTATGAATTCCTGCCATCGTGCTCGTCCATGGAACATTTGCCATGAATGAACAATGATTCCCAATCAAATTTCCTATTTGGAATATCCTCATGGCGATTATCCATGGAGTTCTCCATGTATAAAGGAGTTTGCCATGCATCAATGAGGATTTACCATGGTTCTTCTATACATAAATTTTTATTATCGCGATCGTCCATGGCGCATTCACCATGGATAGAGGAGGATTTATTCTAGTTTTCTTTATATATAAATTTTTGTCATCGCGAATGTCCATGGAATATCTACCATGAATGAACAATGATTCACTATGGTTTTCCTCCTGTTTGAAGTTTCTCCGTGGTGATCGTTCATGGAATATACGCCATGGGAAGACAACGATTTAACATGGCTTTTTTTAATGTATGTGAGCGTTTGTCGTTGCGATCGTCCATGGAAATTTTGCGAGATTGAGTAATTTTGTTCAAATTTTGTTTTCTTGTAAAGAATTTCAAGAGCTACAAAACAAGACGAAGATGAAATCGCTCTATCTCTCTTGATTTTCAAGACCATGGAGGAATCAGAGTTGTAAAAGGGATAATAATTATCTAGTGACTAAAAAATATGATTATTTGTTGTGAGAGAATATTTTTTGTTAGCATTTTCTTTCGGTGTATATGGAATGAGAATAACTTTCATTGAAAAAATAATTGAAGTGATTATTCCCGCTTATTCCTCGACTAATCGAAACGCCCAAAATTTTTGAACCAGACCGTGACGCACGGCCCTGAGTATTCGGCATCCCCACTCTCGCCGCTCAGCGCCTAGCTGCAGAGTGGGGACTCACGAGGATCCGGCAATGGGTGGAAGTCTTTCATCCACCTCTCACATGATTAACTTTTTCCGCTTTTTTTTTATCAGGAGCTCCACCCCCTCCAGTGCATGCAATCAATCGTGGGATTGCAATTGAAGGCTTGGGAACTGTTCTTGCTGGACTCTGGGGTAGTGGAAATGGCACGAATACTTTTGGGGAGAACGTTGGAACAATTGGAGTCACCAAAGTGGGTAGCAGAAGAGTTATACAATGGGCGTGTGTTCTCATGATTCTCCAGGGCGTTATCAGCAAATTTGGGGCAGTCTTCATCATCATTCCTGAGCCCATCGTTGGAGGAATATTCTGCGTTATGTTTGGTATCATAGTAGCCTTTGGTAAATGATTTCGATATTTTTATTCTCAAGTAGATTTCTCTGGAGCTCATGGGCATGTGTGTATTAATAATCAATCTTGAAGATAAATTATTCGTATTTGTTCAACTCATAGGAAAAGATATGGTATTGAGTCCATCAATTAAGCGCCACCAATCCTCAAAATTCTTCAGAGTTTTTTTTTCTCTTCAGGTTTATCTGCATTACAATATGTAGATCTCAATTCATCTCGGAATTTGTATATTCTTGGATTTTCAATATTTTTTCCAATGGTAAGAATTCATCTTCGAAAAATTGGTAGTGGAAAGATAACCTGAGAAAAGTTGATTATATTTTGAAATAAATGACTTTATAATTTTTCACAATGTAAATGATATAGGAAATTCACACCTCCAACGACGATGTAGAGAGAATTACGCCTCGTATTTTTTTGAAAATTCTTGAAGAAAAATAATTCTGGGGAAAATGTTAATTTGAACTGAAATCACCCATGGAAATTGAAGAAATAATGAGTTAGTACTAAAAGATATTCAGTTCTTTCGAAGATTGAGAAAGTGAGTTTTCCATCTCCACTGACGTTAGCAACATGTCTCCTAAGCGGGGAACAATTTTCCTCACACATTGCAAGAAAATGAAAAATGCATCATAAAAATCTCAAAATAGAAAAATGAAATCTATGACAAATAGATTGAAATGGAAATATTAGAATAGAAAAAGAGCAAATCTCGAACGGTTGAAATGGAGGATTCGAATAGCAGAGCAAGATAATAAAAGAAATGGATCTTTGAACAAAAAATGAAATCAGATGACATCCCAATTTCTCTATAAGTATGCTCAAGACGTCCCTCTCCGTCACTTTTTTTTCAAGTATAATTTTCATCCATTATTTAATTTTTGCAATCATATTCTCTATTTCAACGGTTTTCGAATCACTCTCTTTCTATTCAAACGTTCTCATTCTAATTTTCTTGTCAGGGGCCATTGCAGTGGTTCTGTAATGAGCTATTGTGCAGGCAAGATTATTCATGAGATTACTCTATATTGTCAGCTACAGACTCTGCCTTGATCATATCTCCACTGAGGTATCTGAAATCCCACTCCTTATCATTAAATTTTCGATTATGTCCTATTTACTTTCCTCTACTTTGCTTCCCAAAGCATTGAAACTATTTGTGAAATACAATGGATAAACTGATATTAAGCTGTATTAGTATCTACGTCTTCTTTCCTCGGAAATTCATTTCACTACATGATGCGAGCAATATTTGCAAAAAACCTGAATTTCTTAAATGTGAATTTGGTAATTCTTAGGTGCTTTCAAAGTGGATGATCCAGCATCCAGATGTGATTAAAGTTGGAAATGAGATTGCTGACGGTGTCATTACAGTATTACTTAGTACAACCATTCTTGTTGGTGGGGTTCTTGGCTGTTTGCTGGATAATTTAATACCAGGTAGATATCTGCAAGCGATCAAAGAATTATTTCAATTTGAAATTTTTTTTTTCCATTTTCCCATTTCAGGTACGATTGAAGAACGAGGATTGGACAAATGGGCTAATGAAATGTCTCTCAAATTTGACGTTCCAACTGAAGACAAGGATAAACAACCAGAATACAATACTTTTGATTTTCCCATCGGAATGCCTCTATTGAGAAGGTAAGGAAAATAATGAACGGGAAATATTAAACCAATTCACCATTAATTAAGTTCCATTCGTTTTCTATTCTACATTTTTACATTACTTTCTCTATCTTTCGGCTATGAGTATCATCCTCAATTCAGCAGTCTTAGATTTCAATTTCGAATGTTTATGACAGATACGTAAAGACGTTGAATTTATTGGAAGGTTAATCCGCGGGGATTATGACAAACTTCATTCTTTCTTCCTCATTTCAGGTAAATCTCTCATGCTATTCGATTTGTCACAATCCCCGCAGATGAACCTTCCAATGAATTTAATGTCTTGACGTATCTGTTATGAACATTCGAGTTATTCAATTCCTATTTATCCCCAGCTTCAACTCCCTACTAGATCAAACTCCAGATCAATGAACCGGTTTTGAAAATTAAATCTCCGGCCTAATTCATATGGCATATGGCAAAATAGAATTATTCAATGAACTTTTTATTTTCAGATGGAAATGGACGTCTTATTTGCCATTTTCCCCCACCTACAAGCCTCGATCTCATAGCTGTCGCCATAAAAAATCGTCAACATACAATATTGATCATTCATAGAAAAAGCATGTTACCATAATAGTTGCTATAGGTAACTCATTGAGAAAAAAACAAAACGAATAAACCTCACGAAAAAAGTTGGAATAACTATCCGTCTCCTGTACAGTTAATTAGATAAATAAGTTTTCATGAAATCATAAGTATCCATTGTCACCGACAGCAGGAACTGCAAAAACTGATGTTTGACATTAAGACACCTTCGTAGACACTTCTAAAACATTTTGGAGATTTCTTTGATAGTGAAGATTCAGTTCCTAACATAAAGAGGAAAGGAAAATATCGATCGTAAGAGTAAAGCGAATTAATTATATCAGTTCGTCTTCTCTCTTCCTATTACAAAATTAGGGAAATTATAAAACCATTATGAAATCATGAAATATTATCATTATTATTATTTCAGCGACTTATCGATCGTAAATCACTGCGTAAATCTATCGCCATTATATCAGTTTCTCTTTTCTTCCCCATTCTCACAGAAATTGAAGACTTAAACAATTATGATTATATTATATATTGTGTTATGTCGGAATGACAATAACTGTTGACAAGATTCTTTATTTTATTGAGATTTAAAGGAGTCTTTCTATGAATCCCAAATTAAACAAGAATCCGATCAACTGAATTTTTCCCTGTTTTAGCCCTAGCCCAGAGATGGGCAAATCAAGATCTTTTGGATCTTGGCGATCCTGACCTTCATTAGTGCAGACAATGCGCAGCGTTAATCCTATTACCTGGGTCGGTCCCTATCCCCCCGAAAATTGGTACGAACGGTCGTTTCTACCCTACTGAATTTTCTCTCAATTTTTTTTTCAATATCAAATCGCGCACGAAATTTCGCATTTGATTCTAACTAAAAATGGCAAATCTTCGAGAATTCACTTTTGAAGATTTTTTTTTCACTTAATTAGGGAGAAAAAATCATAAAATATCACTTGGAACTGAATCCCATAGGATTTCCATACATTTCCTGTTTAACCGAGATATATATTTTTTTGAGCAATTCTAGTGTTTCCGAACAGAAGATATAATAATAGAAATGGATTGAATGCTGCCCAATAATTTTATTGGATCATTTTCCTTTTTTAACAGGGATTTATTGATTACTATTTTTCTACTCCAATTTTATCCTATCTCGCTCAATTTCAAGTATGTCTTCTCCCACTACATCCAACAGCATCTGAAATTATCAAGTGATTATTTCGCGATTATTATTTTACACGGAAGTTGGATTTTACGTTAAATTCCTTATGAAAAAACTGAAAAAACAATAATTCCTTCTTGATGTAGAGTAACAATATCGTGCAATAAACTGAAATATTTCTTCTCCATCTCACATTTCTATTTAAAAAAATTGATCGCTAAAATTGATCGCGAAAATTGAAGCAGTCGAAAAAAGGAAGAGTTTAGTAATTGAGAAGAAAAAGGAGAAACGTAATCTTCCCGTCATCAATTTTTTCTGAATAACCCTGAAATTGAGCGAAGTAGCAAACATGTAGCTAAATGTTTTTCTGTAGAGATATTTAAGAATTAACCAAAGAAATAAGAGATCAATCGCGCTATTTCGCTGAATTTTCGAGCTATTACTTGCGCCGTTTTACTTCTTTTTTTCGAATAATCCTCCCATTGGTATGGAATAACTTTCGATCAGAAAAATGTGCTGAATGGAAACACGAGTTGTTATCAAAATTATTTCTGTTTTTTGGGAACAACTTTTCGCGAAGAAAAACATGAAAAAACGCACGTAGGCCCACACGATGCATCAGCAACTATCGGTACTCAGGAATATGCGTAATTGTATAATTGGGTGGGGGGCAGTTAATGGCCTCAGGTAGAAGGATTATTAATGGGATTAAAGCCTGGCGATCTTAGCTACCTGAAAGTTGCCCATCTCTGCGCTAGCCTTTCGGCCAATAGACTGGGATTAGGGAGTCGAAAGAAAAACACGGTTACGTTTAATAAACAATTATTGATTTATATTTTTAATATTTCCGCGATTTTACGAAAACATAAAACCCTTTTGTCGACTTGTTACTTTTAGTTATTCTGATTCAAACATGATTAAAAATTTCACTTGTAATTTAATTTAAACAATTCCATTTAATATGAACTCCCTTGAATTGAACTTGAAAAATGTTTGTAATTATTTACTCGATCATTAACTTTTAGAACGGTATTCAAATATTCTTATTTCACTTAGTAATTCTTTTCTACCTTTTCTTTTTTCTCATTTTTGTAGACTAAATCGGTTGACACTTGTAAATTGAACTTGACGGTTTCGGAGCTTAAACTTGACTAACTAAAAACTAAACAGTTCTGTGGTCCTTTGAATTATCTTTAAGGCGTTTCCTCATTCCTTTAAGGGAGAGAAGTCTAAGACCAATGACGTAACATTCGGGTCTTAGATTTCCTCTCCAAGGTTTTTTTGGACCAATGCTTCAGGGTCACTCCATCCCCTCCACATGGTTTCGTCTTAATTTCCTATATGTAGGTGAACTTATGTCTTGCTTTGGGGAGGCCCGTTCTCCCCTCCACAATATACAGTTTTCTATATTTCTCGAGTCAAACAAAAAAACATCTGTTTCAAATAATTTCCGTTAAATTTTGTAGTCTCCAAAATTCTAAACACTTGTAGGAACGCCTGGACAGTATTTTCAAAATGAAGTATTCAACGGACCCTCTGGACCAGATGCGAGGTCATAAAAAAAGCGAGACAGCGAGAGTGGGCCCGACGCCACTACGTCGTCTGTCACTTGCGAACCTGTACATGGTTTTCCTTTTACTCGATTTTTCTCTTCGTTAAATTTTTTTGTTACGCGTTTTGAAATTCGAATCTCTTTCCAAAAACGAGAATTTTCAAAGTGAGACACTTGAGTAGACGGCACTGTGTCTTAAATTTATTGCTAGTCCACAGAAAATCGTGGGAAAGCAACCAAAATTATTTTCTAAAAATGTATTCGCTTGTTCGATATTTTGAATATTTTTTATCTATTTATTTACGTAAAATGAACGACTGACGGACGTCACAATTGCATTATAATATATTAACATCAAAATATATTATAATATATTATATCATAGTATATTATAATACATAATATTAAAATACATTATAATGTATTATCATTATTATTATTACATGGTGAGTAAGCGAAATAGAGCGAAATAGACGTTTATATGGCATCAGGAGGGAGTTTTCAGTTTTTTGTCGTTATTTCGGTGAAAAAGCGAGATAAAGCGGAATAGACCTCAAAATGGAATTACCCCTTCACTTTCAGCGACGCCGATTTTATCAAATTAGTATTCGCAATGACAATCAATAAGAGTCAAGGACAAACTTTCGATAAAGTTGGGTTAGATCTCCGTAGAGATATTTTCAGTGATGGACAATTGTGCGTTGCATTTTTGTGAGTTCCTTCATTTCAATCTTTGAAAATTCGAATGGGAAACCAGAGAGAATCTAATTCAATTAAGAATTCTGTTTGTACAGAATTATGCGCTCAATAAGAACTCCAAGATTCGACTCTCGGATCATGGTTTTCTGAAAAATTTTCGGTTCTGAAATTTTTTTTCGCATCGATATTTCTTCGGAGATTTAGAATTTTGTGATGAAGTCACCATTACGCATTCAAATTCCGGCAAATGGTCACTTTTACTCCGCCAATTATAATAAAAAATTTTCAATTATTTTTCCAAACTTTTCAAATTAACTTGATGTGTTTTAATGGAGCAGGGGTCGGTGACAACATTTCGAGGTAAACAGACAAAATCCTAATTGAATTTTTCTGAAAAATAACTAACTTTTTGCAGGAAGTTACTAACCAATTGAACGGACAAAACAACCATTGCATGAAATTCAGATTATCACTACGTTTTGCATAACCCGAGGGCTCGACGAGGACGTAGGTCATAGGCCTCGAAAAGGAACCTATCACGACCCATCCTATTAACCACACTCCGAATTCTAGCTGAAGATTTCATTGACTCTACCTCCATCCCCCTCCATTGGGCTGAGAGAATTTCATTTTATATTATGACGAAAACAAGTACTATATGCACATTGTGCTTCCGATAATATATTTTTTTTCTTTCTTTGTCAATAATTTGTACACATCGCGTAGAACAATATCAATCTGAATTATACATCACACGAATCCAAACGAGAAGATGCGAGAAAGCATCAATAAAGTTAAGGTAAGACTATCGCTCACGTCACCACTAAGCGTGGGGGCAAGGGAGGTTAGGAAAAAATTATTTGGAACAACCAAAGGAGGGAGAAATTGTTCAACCTATAATGCTATTCAGCCTCAATAATTTCTTGCTTTCATATGAAAGCATAATTTAATCAAAATAATTATATCTACTAATATTTTGATTTTTTTTTCGAAGAACCATTTTTTAAAATTCTGATACGGGCCTACCTACGCACACTAATGTGCGCGTATACGTATGCGCGCACACTAGAGAATACTCCTGTAGTTGTACACACATACAGAGTGACCGCGTGTACGTACACAGCGGTGCTGGCCTGCCATTAATCGTTTATTTTTTTTTCTCCATAACTATGGGGCAGAAATAACTGATTTTGGTCTCAAAAAATTCTTAAAAGTGGTGACTATGGACTACAATTTTTTCAGAAGCCCCGTAAATGCCGTTTTTCTTTAAATTTACAATGATTGAATCGCGACTCAATTTACTCGTTTTCTTATGGGAAAAATGCACTTTTTGAAATTCAATATCTCGGATTCCACGGGTCAGAAAATTTTTCACCATGAGGAAAAGTTGTTGGGTTTTCTGTGAAGAATATCTCTGAATTTTTTCAGATTTTTCGTATTTCAAGCCTCTGGTGATAGTCATACCTTAATACAGGCTAAATGGAAAAATCGTCAATACTCATCGAGAGTTGGAATTCCAAAAAAAAAAGAAAATCACGCTTAGTGGTAGCAACAAAATTTTAACACAAAATTTACAGTCTTGACACATTACTGCAGACATCCAAAATTATACCGACCAAGAGAAGGCTCATGTGGTTTATTTCCCAAATTTACCATCACTCTAAGACCATTGGTTTCTGTTCTTCTCATTCTGTTTCTCACCAACTGTCTTTGTCGAAAGAAAATCGATTTTTTTATGACTGCTTCACCACTCGTCAAGCCCCCTCTCCATACACTCAATCAAAACATTGGACTCTACTCTCTTTAAACGTATTATTTTTCATGTATTACTTTAGAAATTAAATTTGCATAACGATTGTGTTGGAGTTTAGAGGCTTTGCCGAATCTGGATCGGAAGCGCTACCTTCGGTTTATGCGCAGGAGTAGGGATAGCAGAGTCCCGCGTGGACTACTCACTCACATTTTACGCTTCGAAGTATCAACATCTCTCTGACTACTAAAGTGTATTATACAGATAAAGAATCAACTAAGAGTTTAATACAAATACCCTGTACTATTGATTTAATTAAATATCCAACTGATTGAATGCTATATTCATTGATTTGTTGAAAACAATGAATTACTTTGAGTTTTTTTGACTCAGAGCAAAAAACTCAACTCATTTTTTTGGAATATTACTGAAATCAAAATTTCCATAAACCAAATTCAATGCGACTCTAGAATAGGTACACTGAATGAGGTGGATGAAAAAAATTGTCGATAAAACACTGAAAACACTGATTTTCAGTTGGCAGAACTATACTGCCCATTTACCCAATTTTCTCATCAATACATATAGGCAAATACCGAGGAAGAGCGCGCGGAAAGTTCTCGTATCTCTAAATGTTTGAATCTGCCAAAGTGTCTCATTTTTCATTGATATAACCTACAGATGTATACGTGTCCTGTCATAGAATAGGGACTAAATTGAATGAATTTCTGGAGACTGGGAGGTGGGAAAAGTCGATTAAAATTTTGTGAATGAATTTTTTCTGATATATTCAATCCACATCATCATTGTTTCCATATTTGTGTAGAGAATCACAATACTTGACTAAGACACGAAAGATGTTTCACACTGATATGTCTGAATAGCATTTAGCAACTGAGTTTCACTATTTACCTTCCAGCTCTAATGACTGAACATTTGAGAAATATCTCAGTTTCAAACATAAAAAGCAGCTGAAAAAATTCATCTCAATTTTTCAGTTACAAAACAATGTCTTGTCACATTTCAAAGCATCTACTATTCCTCAATTCCAAACTTTTTTCATTTCAAATACCCAGCTCCAAGATACTTTCAATTTTAAGATATTTTTCTCTAACTGATATCTTAAATTGAGACATCTGTGAAATATTAGTTTTTGCAGTGAATATATAATTGTAGTCACTTCTCATTTGACTATCTTTGTCACCTTGCGCATGTTCGGTCCTGCGCAAGAATACAAGGATGGATACAGATCGAGTGAGAAAGAGATAGTGAAAATGCGGAGTGGGGGACTATTTCTCCTCTCGGAGGAGAAATGGAAATATTGAGAGCGGAAATATTGCGAGGTTTCACTGCAAATGAGAAAATTTAATAAAATGAAAAAAAAAAAATTTCAGCTTTCAAAAATCGAAAAAAAATAGTAATTATTGAAAGCCCACGACCAGACCGGTTTCAAAAGTTGTGGAATTAGTAATAGTTTGCTGTGAAAATTTTTAAAGGAAATCGAAATATGCGATCACTTTAAAAAAAGCAATTTAAAGTTTAAAAAGCGAAAATTACGTATTAAGACACTGTAAATAATTTTTCTAAATTTTTTTTCTAAAAGTGCATTGAAAAACAAAGCTTTTATTCGGGATGGTGATTCTCATTTGGATGAGTTCTACAAAAGTTGCGGGCAAGAAACCACAAAAAGATCTGTTTTTTTGAAAATTCGATATCTTAGGAACGGATGCTCAAAAATATCCCAAAATTTAGGAGAAAGGGTTTTTCGATGCGTACTAAAAGATATCAAGAAATGGCGAGAATCAAAAATAAAAATTCCCAAAACCATCCGATTTGGCATGGAATGCCCCATATACACAATATTACATATTACTTTTTGAGCAGCAAAGCTTTTTTATCATCATTAATGAATTTCAAATGTGATTCTGAATTGTCTATTGTTCCCAATAATTTTTGTAGAGAAGAAAATAATTAAGATATTATACCTATTAGCAGGGAGACAGATCAGCCTACATACCCGGGGAAAAATGTTTAGATCTGATCAGATAAAATTAGATCTGATCAGATCCAATGAGATCTGCCCAAACTCCGAAAAGAAAAAGTAAAGTTTCTCTCTTAGAGAAAAAGAAAATTGAATAAAAATTTGAATTCTTGGTCAAACTGATGAGTCAAAATTAAAATTCTTAGAGGGAAGAAAATCGAAAAAAATAGGGCTTAAGCGGGATCGAAGCCGGGACCATTGGATTAGTAGTCTGTTATCCAAAGCACTTAGCTACTGCAAATATTCTTGAATTAGATTGGAATTTCAATCGTGATAATTGGAGGAAGTAGCTTCGGAGAATAGTTGGGAATGCCTAAAGGAATCCAGAATTTGTTTTTATCCATGCAAATAAATATAAAATTCTACGATAATGAAATTAATACACTTCTGACCAGATTTGGCTTTTCCAAAAGAATGATTCTACATTTAAAAAATAATTAAAAAATTCGTACTCATAGCTTCATGAATTTCCTACATGTGCATATTTTTTGTTTCTAAAAATCATTTATCTGTTGACAAAATTGAGAAAAACTAGAAATTTTCAAATTTCTGCTATTCTCAGTTTCATCAAATTCGGTTCCATGACAAAATCCCCGTAGACAAAATAACCGTGGCCTAATAACCATGGATAAAATAACCGATAGACAAAATAACTACACTCAGCAAAAAAATTAAAGGAACGCTAAATTTTGTCAGTTTTTTGCTTGATTTTCGAATGGCTGTAACTTCGCCAAAAATCATCGTATCAGGATTAAAAAAAATGGTTGGAAAGCTTGAAGTTTCTACTCTTGAAATTTTGAGAGGAAAATTTTTTTTGACCATCCGTTATAACGAGATAAGAGGGTTGAAAGCGGGAAAATTTTTTTTCTTTTTTTTTCATTTTTTCAAATTGTTCCACGGACTTCAGAAAAAATCTTCGACTTAGCCCTTATCAGGATCGTTTAGCCTGATTTTTCAGCTTCAATTTTCTTTTTTTTTTTTCCCTACGACCCTTTGTTGTTGAGATATCGTCGATTGAATCAAAAAACACCCTTTTGTCTTTAATCGTCGATATCTCAGGAACTACTGATCGCACCGCGAGCGGGTGATGAGATTCGTAAACTTGAATGAATTTCCTATAAGATTCTTGCACTGTTTAATTGGAAAAAAAATTCCTTCCACTTTTAAAATTGGTTCGGAAAAGTACCGAAAAATGGAGTTTTTTTTCTTCTTTGAAAATTGCCCTGCATTTCGCGAATTTTGGGGAAATTGCAAATGTTTTAACGTTTTTCTTTAGTTCAATGTGTGCTGAAACACCCCCTGAATTTTCAAGCCAATCGGCCTGACCGTTTTTTTTCCCGAATGAACAAAGTTTCCGCAAAAATTAAAGGAACACTTTTTTGTTCCTTAAACACCAATTAATGATGAAAGGCCGAAAATATTTTTTCTTCGTTATTTCTTTGTGATTTTTTGGGAAAAATTTGTTGAATTCCATCGAAAGAAAAAATTTAAAAAAAATCGATTTTTTTTAAATCATTGAAAAAAATGGGAAGAAAAAAAAATTGATTTTTTTTTCGATTTAAGAATTTTTATTTTTTATTTTTTTTTGATTTTTTATTTTTTTTTTCGATGGAATTCAACAAATTTTTCCCAAAAAATCACAAAGAAATAACGGAGAAAAAACATTTCCGGCCTTAATCATCATTAATTGGTGTTTAAGGAACAAAAAAGTGTTCCTTTAATTTTTGCAGAAACTTTGTTCATTCGGGAAAAAAAAACGGTCAGGCCGATTGGCTTGAAAATTTAGGGGGTGTTTCAGCACACATTGAACTAAAGAAAAACGTTAAAACATTTGCAATTTCCACAAAATTCGCGAAATGCAGGGCAATTTTCAAAAAAGAAAAAAAACTCCATTTTTCGTACTTTTCCGAACCAATTTTAAAAGTGGAAGGAATTTTTTTTCCAATTAAACAGTGCAAGAATCTTATAGGAAATTTATTCAAGTTTACGAATCTCATCACCCGCTCGTTGTGCGATCAGTAGTTCCTGAGATATCGACGATTAAAGACAAAAGGGTGTTTTTTGATTTAATCGACGATATCTCAACAACAAAGGGTCGTAGGGGAAAAAAAAAGAAAATTGAAGCTGAAAGATCAGGCTACACGATCCTGATAAGGGTTAAGTCGAAAAAAATTTTTTGAAGTCCGTGGAACAGTTTGAAAACATGAAAAAAAAAGAAAAAAGATTTTCCCGCTTTCAATCCTCTTATCTCGTTATAACGGATGATCAAAAAAAATTTTCCTCTCAAAATTTCAAGAGTAGAAACTTCAAGCTTTCCAACCATTTTTTTTTATCCTGATACGATGATTTTTGGCAAAGTTACAGCCATTTGAAAATCAAGCAAAAAACTGACAAAATTTAGCGTTCCTTTAATTTTTTTGCTGAGTGTATGTACATAATAACCAAACGATGAAATAACTGAAAGAAATGAAAAAAAAACAAGCAGGAGTGCCACTCTTTGTGCGTTACTGGCAAACGCCACTCCTTGTGCGACATTTAATATGTTGCCAATTCCATTGGCAAAATGCTTCCGAATGGAATTTCATCAATATTGCATCAAATCGCTATTTATGTATTCCATTGCTCAAAAAAATAACATCACTTTTACGACAAATACGCACTTAAACATTCCTACGAATAAGAACATTAATTTTTGTTTGGCTTTGCGGTCATAGAGGGCACGTTCGTATGTATAATATCAGCTGACCTGACAGGAGAGGGAGGCCCCAAATTATCTCTGAGTCTTTCCTCCCACCCCTTCAGTTTTTGTGTAAGCTGAAATTATCGCGCGGGTAAATTGTTACTTGACTGACGCACCTCAAAAAACTGCCTGAAATCGGTTTTTCACTGCAAATTTTTATGAATATGGTATCTTTCAACTGTGAAGAGGATCGGTCACACGATTTCAAGGCGGAAGGAAAGAATCCTAATTAAATTTTTTGAAAAAATACAACCTACTTTTTCCTGGGAAGTCTAACCCATTTAATCGAAAATAAAAACCAAATAAAACCTGAGAATTGAGATTATCACCACGTTTGGCATTACCCAAGGCCACGACGGGGACGTAGTGGTGTGTAGGCTTCAAAAAAACCTAACACGACCTACCCTATGCGACTCTCGGAATTTTGTGGAAGACATTTATTGACAAAAACACCGGCCACCTCCTTTGGACTTTAAAAATTTATAATTTCTATTTTTTCAAGAAAACAAGTACATTGAGCATTAAAATGCGTACTTTTTTCCCTAGTCAATAACTTGAATGCTTCGCGTGGAACAATTTCGACCCAATTATATCATGAAAAAATTACGAAAAAAAAACAAAATTCAAAACTTTTAGAAATTCAATACGGATTAATAAATTCGAAAACATACTCATCTGAATAAACGATCGAATGGTATTGAGTTGAGATGACACACTTAATCAAATTTTTTCACTGTCAAGTTGTAACACAGTAGAACACAGAGGACTCAATAACCAGGAGAAGGCTCAAGTGGTTATTATGCCAAAATCGCCCCACTCCTTGGTCTTCGGTCTCTGTTTCTCTTTTGTGCTCATCATCAACTGTCTTTGTTATTCAAAATTATCGATTTCTTTATTTTCTCAACACACCTATCATCACGTTCCCTCTCTCTCTATCCAAGTCAAAACACGGGATTTTCTCAACTTTGATCTCAATGATTTTATTACACAAATTTCAAAAATTCTACAAATTTATTAATTCAACTCTCAATGTAGACTCATTGGGAGCCGAAAATTATGAAAAATTAGAAAAAACCCCAACAAAAACAAAATTATGACATTTTCTATGGAGCGTCACTATAGTATCAATTTACCATCGCGCGAAATTGATGGAATCTTTGAATGACTAAATTAATTAATTGATTTAATTTCAAAAAATTAAATCAATTGAAAAATGAATGCACAAGTTTCCGAAAAAAATTGGAGGAGCCAGGATTCGATCTCGGGTGAGTTTCGAAGCCCACATCTTACCACTATCCGGGCGGTTGCTTTGAACCATTAAGCTACCGAGACCCCTCACCATTCCTACGAATATTGTTCCAGACCGTATCGTTCTGTTCAGGATTCAATCTCAGGACCTGTAGTCCTAGCTTACAATAATCGATTAAATTGCAATAATGTCATATGATACATAAATTTTCAATATTAGATGAAAACTGAGATCCTACGATAAAACTTAAAAATTGAAGTTCAGGTTTCAAATACGATCTCTATTCTTTCTGATTGTCGTCAAAAAAAAATGTACTCATTTTGTAGAAAAAATTGTCTCCTTTCGAATGGTGAAATAAAAAATAGTAATGTTCCTAGGGAGAAAGCTAAGAAAAACCGTTATTTTTGAAAAAAAACTAATTTATCGAAAACTCTTACGAGAGACTTCTTCTTAAAAATCTGAAATTCTCACCATTTGTGGGGCTCATTGAGATGAATCTTTCAAGCTGAACTTGGATGTAATTGCTCGGATAGTTTTCGAGATATAACCTCTTTTCATAAAATGGTTTTTGTTCAATATCTCAGAAACTACTGGAGCGATTTCGCCCAATTTCAATACCAAACTTTCGTTCATTAGATGCATGGACTGACGAAATTTGAAGTCTCTGACTCAAATAGTTTTTGAGCTATCGTGTATACAAAATTCAGGATAAAAAACACTGTCATTGAAATTATCCGCAAACGAAAAATCGCAGCAAAATTTACCCCGAGTGAAAATTGTGAGTTTAAATGAGATGAATTTCATCGCTGAGAGTGGGGGCTGTGAGAAACGATTTGTCGAAAATTTGATTTTTCTCGAAAAGTTCTCAACCGATTCTGCTCAAATTTCACTGAGAGCAATTTGCATGGTGTTACGATGTGATCGTATGAGGGTTTTATCGTCAAGGCGCCCTCTCCCTCCTCCTCCGGATGAGGGCAGATCTGCAGTCGATAATGGAATTATCGATTGATAAGAAATACAGGCAGCACCTGCCGGAGGCAGAAGTGAGGGTTTTTCACGGCTGTAGTGAAAACCCCCACTCCTGTGTAAACTGCTAACGCAAAAACAACGTATTCTTTAAGTTATTTATAATTAAGTCATGTAGTTAAGGATTTTCAGTGATAAGTCAAATAATATTAAGTGAAACATTATTACAACTGAGTGAAAGACGAAGACTCAAACGAGATTAGTTATTAAGTGAAGAAACAAAAAGACTCTAACGAGAAAATAGTGTAAGAAATCCGGAGTTTGGAGTTATTGGCTGTCACGAGTGAGTACAATTCCGACCGTGTGTTCAGCCTCACAATAATTAATTAGTCGGATTTATCAGGGTTAATTGGGCTGGAAAAACAAAGGTAATAATTGTGGATAATTAAGGCGTATATTTTGGCCAAAGATTAGAATCATTATGGTAGCAGAATTCGGTGAAAAAAAAGTCACACGAGTGTAATTGGCGTCTCCACGCCAATTAATTATCCAGAACTGAATCCACGCTTATCTACCGCATCCAATTGAAAATCGAGTATAACCCTCATCCAAATTGTGGGAAAATAAATGAGGAATAGCTAAATAATATTATTTCCGAACGAATCCGGAAATAATAAACCATAATATCTGAAATACACAAAGCATCAACAGGTGTTGTCTCGCGCCACGCGGTCGGCCATCTTGTATACCGGCCGGCACCTTCAAGTAAACTCACGGCACATTGAGTGACGACTAGAGATGGGCAATGACGGTCATTTTTTGATCGACGTCATATGACCAAAAAATGACGGTCTTGTGACGGTCACATGACGTCACAAAATTCTTAATGGAAAATGATGGTCACAATTAAATTTATGCTTGTCAAGGAATGGAAAATGAGTACATGGTAAAATTCGTCTATATAAATGTAAAATGACCGTCATTAAATTTCTTCAATTTGGGACGGTCATAATTTTTTTCCTTTTATGACCGTCATTCAGTGAAATTTTGTGACCGAATTCTGTCACGGTCACAACTACTCTGTGACGTGACATGACATGACCGTCATATGACCGTTTTATGACGCGTCATGTGACGGCCGCCCATCTCTAGTGACGACTCACCCTAAGTACACTCACGGCACATTCGAGTGACGTCAAACCACAGGCGCCGAATTCAAATTGTAGAAGACCGGATTTTGTTACATTTAGCTTATTAAAGATAATTCCTAGTACAACCAATTGTATAATATTATTTATTGGGAGAATAACCCCGAGTTTTAATACCGAGTAATGAAAAGGTGAGTCCCAGTAAAGAGGGCGCTGCAGGAAGCTGAGCAGCGTTGGTAGTTCCGGATTCTTGTACAGAAAACCTCCTTTGGATTTATTAGTAGCCTTTTTCCGCCATTAGACACACCTACACGCACACACCTAACACACACACACACGCACCTACTACACACACACACACACACACACACAGACATTTTAAAAAAATGTTATTTCTCGGCGTTTTGTAACATTCTGAGTCATATTCCGATGAAATCTCGAAATCGAAAAAAATCGCGTTTACAATGCTTCCATTTGGAAGCAAAATTCATTAAATCCATATTCAATACAACACATTTCTATTATTAAACAAGCAGGCCTTAAATCCTTGTGGGTTATTTGAATTCTTAGATTTAATATTCTGCCAATGCAATTGGCCGTACGCTTCCGAATGGAATTTTCAATCTCTAATCCAATAATGACCATTTTAATTAACATGAATTAATTAATTTCTGAATTTGATGATTCAACTTTTCAATGTTCTCATCATCATATCAGGATGAAAATTGTCTCATTTTATTCGGAAAATTATACATTTTATCATCATGAAATAAAAACAATGTGTGTTCTCGGGAAAAATTCGAGAAAAATTTACATTTCCGATTTTTTATAAAAATGTCATTTTTTTTTCAAAATAAAAATAAATACTTGACCAATCAATGGGGAAACTAGAGAGTTCATTCCTTTCATTATAAGGAATTTTTTAAGTACAAGCTGGTGCAAATCCGTCGCGTAGTTTTTGAGAAATACGCCTTTAAAGAAAAATCATTTTTTGCAAATATCTCAGAAACGGCTGGACGTATTTCGCCTAGTTTCAATAGCACTCTGTACCTTCATCAGATATACAAACTGACGAAATTTGAAGTCTCTATCTCAAATACTTATCGAGTTATCGTTCCGCTAAAATATGAACTGAAAATCACTAAAATTGAAATAATTTCCAAAACTAAGAATCAGAGAAAAATTTGACAACAGTCAAAAATGTGAGTTTTAATGAGATGAATATCATAGCCCAAACTGGGCGCTACCAATTCATTTTTCATCGAGAAAATTCAAAAAAACGTTTTTTTCAAAATTCGATTTTTCTCGCAAACTATTCCACCGATTCCGCTGAAATTTTTATGACAGCATTGTGCACGCAGAGGAAAAATACTGTAAAATTTTGAGAGCGCTAAGTATAGCCGTTCCGGAGAAAATGACGCTACATGGCAATACACTCAGACACATACAGTCACACACATACACACATACAGACATGCTTTAAAAATATGATTTTTCGACGTTTTGGATCATTTGGAGTTATATTCCGATGAAATCTCGAAATCTAAAAATCCGACGATTACAATGCTTCCATTCGGAAGCAATAAATGACATTAATGAACGAATTCGCATTAATGAACACATTTACATTACAATTTCAAATTACAAGCAATAGTTTTCAAAAAATCAAGAATATTTTCAAATTTGTACTCAATAACAATATTTTTAAGAGGCTGATTAACATCACGATACACTCTCCGTGCTTTGACAGCAACATCCAAGCCAGTATCCATTTGATTAATCAAAAGTTCAGTCAATCCTTGCTCATCAATAATGACTTTCAGAAACTTTTGCATACATGCATGCTTAACACGTACTTTACCATTAAACGCATTATGCCAGCCTTCAACCGCGTTATTAGTACGGAAAAAGTCATTCTTAACAGCCTCATGACAATTCCATAATGATAATTTGAATAATGGCTGTCGTCAACGCTTTCCATTACGGGGAAGAATTCCTAGCCACGTTGGCTAAAAATACTTGAGCAATTTTTCTAATTGTTCCTCATTATCAGCATAAAATTCTGATTCAATGAGCTCACGATACGCACGATTAACATCAGCAATAGGTACGAAGGCAAGTGCAATTAATATGCGAAGAGATGCAGCAAATTCAGCATCACAATTATATGCTTCTTGTAAGCCACTCGACTGTACTTGTCGCCACACACATTGTCCCAAGTGAAATGAACACCCAACAACTTCAGCATCAGGAAAACAGCTCTCAAAAGCTGATATAAACGCAGTCTCAAAGTCCAGCATCATACGTCTCGGATTTAACTCTGGCTCATGATTCTTCAGCACCATCAAAATTTCATTATATATTTTTCCTGATTTACCAGGTAGCAACGCAAAAACTAACGACAAAATTTTCCCATTTTTGAGACCATGTATAGTGTACAATTAGGGATCATGATATAGGGATCATCGAGATGACTTAAATTTCATGATATAGGCTTCGGAAAGTCCAAAAAGTTGGTGATCCTCTGAAGAATTGGCACCATACCGCATCTAATTCATCTGGACCACGTAGAGTCCAGTTGATAATTGTTAAAAATATTTAGATTCTAGTTTGGAGACTGTAGAGAGCTCAAATCCATTAAAATTCTTCGAGGAATTGTAAAATGGGTAAGAAGACGTGCCCTGGACGATAAGAAATGGCATGGGTCATCTACGAGATGGCCTGCATGTCGTAGAAAAATTCCATAGAGTTCATAGGGATGAAATGCCTTTAAGGAAGTCGATTGAAAAACCAGAAAATTGAGCTGGACTTTGTATAATATAATCAGGGATGATCGGGATGGCCTGAATTTCATTGTCAACACAATAAGTAGCTTCGGTAGACGTCCGAAAATTTCTTAGATTTTCAACAAAATTAAAGAAATACATCAATCGAATTAATTATTGTTCAGCCATTCAAGCTCAGCTGAAATTCTCATGAACGTATGTCTATATGACCAGCATTGCTGTTAGATTGATGTCACGAATAAATTATCTATACACGGTCGACAGAATCTCTGAGTTAACATCTCCAGTAACTAGTCTTTCATTTAGAATGTTACTCTGCTCAAATTCTGATCGATTAACTGAAGTCTTCAAACTTTCGGAGTAAAGTTCAAGTCTTCAGTTCAAAGTAAAGTAGAAGAATTTTCAAGTAAAAACGGTCGAGTCATTCTACAATAAATCAATAACTATCATTTGAGCACCCTGAACTTCATCTACTGCGATCCAACAACTTGCATCAAGCCAAAGAGTTATCAACATCACCAGCGACATTCAAACCACTCAACTTCAACTCTAAATCGTTGTTAGTTTCTTTGGGTATAGTGGAGCAGATGTACCCCTAGGGTGGGGTTAACCCGAAAGTAGTTCCCTTCTCAATTATTCATGAAATCTTCACGGTATCACTCCACCGAGCCCACGAAGACTCTTTTCCGTCGTGAGACGACTGGAGCAACACGGTTGGTGAAAGAACAGCAAAGAATTGAAAGACCAAAAATTCAAAGTAATATTGGAAAATTTCTTCACTTATTAACATCAGAGTTAGTTAATTCACAATTATTTGCACCTCTAACATCAGGTTTCTTGAGTTTTTGAGACCATGCAATGTGATACCAAGGATGTTAGAATAGCCCACAGGTGGAAAAAACTGCAAACTTAATAAAATTAACAATTCATCCAGACCATCCAGGAGCAGGGAATAATCCTTGGTTCCCTTGCTATAACATTCGTTCAACTCGCAAAAAATCATTCATTATGTTGATTTAATTGAAAAAATGTTGAAACTTTGGTAAAATTATATTGTGAATGCAGTGTGAGTGTAGTTGTGAAAATTAAAATACAAAAAACAAAAAAACAAGCACGAGCCCCACTACTTGTGCGTACTTTGAACATCTTACATTTACTATTCTGCCAATGCAAATGCAAAGCTTCCGAATAGATTTCAATTTTAAATCTACCATCACTGATCTATGCGTGGAGTTGAGAAACCAAAACAGGCCTCAAAGGGTTGAGCTCATCCCAAAAATGATCAATTGAACAGGCTTGAAGATATAGCTTGCTTTTTCGAATGTTTCTACGCTAATATCTACGAAACTACTAGACCGATTTCGCTCAGTTTCAATACCAAACTTTGAGCTCATCAGATGTTTGACCTCACAAAATTTGAGGTCTCTAGCTCAATTATTTATTGAGTTGTAGAGGTATGAAGATTTTTACGGGGAATTTCTCAAAAGCTGTAATCTCAATAAACTAAAAATCTGAGCTTCCGCCACCCCAGGCGTAAAAGATAAAGCTCATGAGCGTGCATCTCCTTGCTGAGAGTGGACGCTGGAATTTCATTCTTCATCGAGGAGAGTCGAAAGAACGATTTTTCGACATTTTCATATTTCAGCGGAACTATTGGGCCGATTCAGCTAGAATTTTGGTGAGCACTTGGGGCACACATAGCAAACATACGCAGATTGCTAGCACTGTTTTAGAATAAAGCGGAAAATGTGTCATCACGCACACACACACACACCATATCGCCACGTGGCGTATGATCCGATAACCCGAATATCACAATAATTATCAACCGGACAAAGGAATCGCAAGAACGGCAAGATTGCGACGGTTTTCACGGTCACAGAACTAATAGAAATCAGAACAATGAATTCTTTTCATTGAAATCACGGTATTTTCGTGGCACTCGGTGAGGATAGGACTCACATCGAGTCACAAACAGCACATGTCCAGAGTGAGGTCAACAAATTTTTGTTGCCTTTAAAATAACTCCGGAAAAACGGAATTGTTTGTTCGGAATTGGATTTTGATTTAGCAATTAACATGAAATAATTATCGAATTATTTACGGAAATTTCCTCTAAATATTCCATGTTTCCCTCTAATTCACCTGTATATAATTCATTTTACTGAATGTATTGAATTTATATTATTTAAATTGGAATTTATCAGAAGTTTTGTGTACATTTTTGTTCGTCACGAATACTCAAATAGAGGGTATCGTCCCCTCTCCTCCTCGGGATACAATGGGAGTTTCACATAAGAAGCGGTAAAATTACAGTCTTTTTCGGCTTTTGTAGTTCATTCAATCAAGATCAAAATCGGGGATTTGTCGTTTTCTCCCGAAGTGGGGAAAATATTGATAAAAACGACTGGCACTCAATTGAATCAAGGGAATGAATTTAGAGTCATCGGAACTAAAATTGAAAGCATTATTTTGGGGTCAAAAATTTTCTGGAGTGAGTGTCTTTGACGACTGGCTCAAGGTCAGCCGAGCCAACCGTTATAAGATCTAGAATAATTATTCGAAAGTATCGGAACTAATTTTCCCCGGAAATAATAGTTATTCTGTAAGTAGAGTCAATTGTAATTTATGTATAGGGTTGTGTGCAAGTGTAAGAGAGATAGAGCGAATGAGTGGAGATATTGCTGGACGCAGCATATCTGAACGCACGGTACACTCGGTGTACAAAGATACCGGGTGTGCCAAAAGTTTTCATTGAATAAATATTGTAATTTGAACATCTCAAGTCGTCTCAAATAGTACCTTATTCTTAACGTATGCCAGAACATTTATTTCATAAATAATCATATCCCGAACACTTTTTTCATTTAAAATAATGAAACCGTAAAGCCCGAACAATTCTATTTCCTTATGGAGGAAGACTCTCTGATCTCTTTTGAATTAATAATTAACCGGGTAAGATTCTCATAATCTTTAGTAAAATAAAATTGAGCCAAACAGTATGGAGGTAAATTCCATGAATACATAAATTAGTGAGTTGAAATAATAAATTCAGTAGCAAAGTGGTAAAAGAAGTTGGGTATATATGGTTATCCTATATGACTTAACTCCTTTATCAGTTCGCTACTGAATTTATTTCAACGTCACAGCATGCACATTAAAAATCTTAGTTTAGGCGATTGCTGGAATGACATCAAACCTGGAACTTTTCAATTTTTCCTTTTCAGATGGCCCATTTTCAAAATTTTAACACCAGCACAGGCCCACCTATGAATCGAGGCATTGTATTGAGATGATATTTCTGTGTATAAGAAGCATAAATATGCCTGGAAATTTTTTTCAAATGTATTTTGAGAGTGTATTTATTGAGCCTCACAAACCCTAAAATCCGTACCTTCATTAATACTCTCATAAAAAATTCCCAAAAATTGCCTTTTTTCAAAGTTTCAAAGTAGAATCCTGCCTTAATTCTCCAATTTTATTGATTTATTCAATTATTTAACTCCCATATTCACGAGATAATTCGAGTTTCAACTCCTATAACCTGAATAGGTCGAAAGTTTGAATACTGAAGCAAATTTAGGCCTTCTCTCCATTCAAATTAAGCTGAAATTCTTATGAACGAACGCCCATATGAACGGAATTGCCATCCAAGTGATGTCAGTAAAATAATGAATAATCTATGCGCGCTCGATAATATTGAGTTCTGCAAATATTAATCATTTTTTGGCTCACTGGGTATAACCGTTCCGAAGAAATTAGATAATACGTGCAGTCACAAACACATCCACACACAGGCAGACATTTTCTAGAAAGGCGTATTCTCGATTTTTTTTTCGATCGTTTTGAGTCATATTCTGATGAAAACTTGAATTCAAACGAGGCCACGATGACATAGCTTCTTTTTAAAAGCAAAACAATATCACATCAGCTTTCGATCAATGATTCTAGAATATTAATTAATCGATGTAATGCCTCACATCAAATCCGAGATATCACTTACCATTTGATAATTGTATTGCACTTGTGTTAGTTCGAGGGGATCTCGTATTATATTTGGGAGATCGTGTACCATTCGTTAGTTCCGTTACACAAGTTTTACCTTACTAGTCCCTTCTCTGTTTCCTCTTGGCATGGATTTAGGAACACGTATGCGCATGAGTCCATTCATCTTCAACTACAATATTCACACATGGAGAGAGAACACTAAGTGAGGGGAAAAGACTGAAACCCAAGGTGAGGAATGGAAATGGAAATGATTCAAATTTCTTCAGTTCCTTAGACTCATGGGAAGCTAACAGATGGTTCACCACTCCATCAGTTCTATAATGTATAGATTCTAAGGAAATTACTCTTCCAATATGCTAAATTCAAGCTGTGGAAATTCAATGCAATTTTCTCTGCTGCCATCGATTTACTACGTTGAATGTGAATTCCTTCTAGAAAAACAGCAAGCGATGATATGGAATCGTTTGGAGCCATGAGTTAGTGAGTCAAACATCATGAAGAGCTCGAGGGAAATACATCGAAGCGTTCTGAAAATAATGACATCCGTATTGAGGTACTGCAAAAATTGATATTGATTACCATGGGAATTATACTCATTTAATATTCGAGTCAGTGAAATTTCAGGAGGAGCGATATACTCACAAATTTTGAAATACCATGTGGTTCATTTGTTATATAGATATGGAGGAATTTGGTCAAATGTGGAGGACTCTTCTACTTCAAGAAAAATTATTTATTTCGTGTACAGTTTTTTGATGAATTCATCTACATGGATTCATGCAATGACAGTTTTCGCAGATCTGCTACTCAATTGTGCCAATCTCCCAGAAGCTATCGAGGACAGTTGCATGCTAGCTGGTGCCACCCTCATTGTTTTTAAAATCACTATCTTTCACATTCGTCGGAAGAAAATTATAAATTTAATAAACAGAGTATATGGACCTGTTGATTCTCTAGCAAAGTCATCAGGTGAGCTGTTCTGCTTCCGAATGGAAGCATTGTAAACGCAACATTCTCCGATGTCGAAATTTCATCGGAATATGAGTCAGGATGTTCCAAAACGTAGATGAATGGCATTTTAAAAAAATGTCTGTATGTATGTGTGTGTGTGTGTGTGTGCCACATATCATCTCAGTGCTCCGGAACGGTTATACTTGGCGATATGCAAATTTAACAGTATTTTGCCTTCCTATGCAAAATTCTGTCAGTGAAATTTGAGCGGAATCCGTTGAGTACTTTTCGAGAAAAAACAAATTTTCCAAAAAAGGTTTTTTTAAGTTTTTTCCGCGAAATATCGATTTGCAGCTCCTATAAACGATGAGATTCATGTCATTTGAACTCACAATTTTCACTCGGGCTGAATTCTGCTGCAATTTTTCGTTTGAAGATAATTTCAAATACAGTGTTTTCCATTTCTGACTCTGTCGTCGCGATAACTAGAAAAATATTTGAGTTGAAGACTTTCAATTTCGTCAGTCTGTGCATCTAATGAACGGAAAGTTTCGTATTGAAATTGGGTGGAATCGCACTGGTAGTTCCCGAGCTATTGGCAAAACATCATTTTGAGAAAAAAGGTTATATCTCCGAAACTATCTGAGCAATTACATTGGAGTTTAGCTTAAAAGATTCACCTCAATGAGCCCAACAAGTGGTGAGAATTTCAGATTTTCCAAAGAAGATCTCTTGAAAAAGTGTTCGATAAATTAGTTTTGTCAAAGATCACGGTTTTTCTCCGCTCTTTCCGTAGGAACACTACTATTTTTCATTTTACCATTCGTAAGTAGACAATTTTTTTTGAAATTTCATGGGAGATTGGAAGGTTATAAATAGCAATACTAGATGATTGTAAATTTGCGACGTTTTGCTTCATATTTGAGCTCTCTCAGGCTCTGGAAGACATAAAAATTTGAGCTAGTGAGTTGAACCTCACTCTTCTTGAAAACATTCAGCAAATTAATTAATTTTGAATTTTGTGGTAATGTACTAATGTGAAGAAGTGAATAATTTGTAGTTTTGTCTTCCAGAGCCTGAAGCAGCTCAAATATTAAGCGAAACGTCGCAAATTGACAATAATTTAGTATTTTTATTTATAACCTTCCAATCTCCCATGAAATTTCAAAATATTGTCTGCAAATATGAAAATGAATCTACCTATGAGGAGACAATTTTCGCTACAAAATGAGCTCATTTTCATTCTGATGACAATCAGGAGAAAGAGAAATCCTATTCGAAACGTAAATCTTGGTTTTTCGATTTTTATGTCTTATCGTAGGATCTCAGTTTTCATGTAATTGTGACATGTGGAGGAATCACACGTCGCATATCTCTTTTTCTCTTCATTTACTAAACATGATAGACTTAAATTAAAGAAGTTTCATTCAAGAAAATATCGAGACAAACGTGGGATAAGCGTTTCCGGCCACGAATGAGAGTTCGGTTCATCTTTCGCACTGTTTGACTGTGAGAATCCGCTTTGTCCATCTTTTTTAGGTCAGAGACTGTCCAAAGCGTGGGAATGCTTATCCTGCATTTTTGAGTCATAAAGTGACTGAAACACTGGAGTTTGGTGACTTTGGGGATTACTCTCAACCGGTGGACACCTCCGGGTGTCTGCTGGAGAAACGTCGCGAAAAAGGTGAGCTTTGCGTTCGGACCGAGGTTAAGCCTTAAATCACTTTTCTATTTTGCCAACATGATAATCGATTGCAATTCCCATCATTCGTTATTATTGATGAATTTCCTTCCACAGTCACATAAAATTCCGAGTTAGACAAGTGGATCCACCCGTGAGCTTTCCGCAATTGGGCTACTCCAGAAGGCTCATCAAATATCTCATCTATTCGTTTCTGGAGTCGTATGAGTGATTGGAAAGAACAATTACGGATAACAGGCAAAAAACTACACGTAACATAATGTTGAATTTTCACGTATCAGATGACATTATCGCAATTTAATCGATTGTATTTGAGCTGAGATTTCGAGTCCAAGCGGACTTGGAGTACTGCAGACGGAATCCTGAACAAATCGATACAGTCTGAAGCAATATTTGTAGAAATGTATAAGTGCGGATTTATTATGAAAATAATTTTATTTTTTGAGCGATGGGAAATATAAACAGCGTTTCGATTCATTATGGGTAAAATTCCATTCGAAAGCGTTGGGCCAATCGAATTGGCGAAATGTTGAGTGTTGCATAAGGAGTGGAGTTCTTAAGTAACGCACACAGAATAGGGCTCCTTCTTGTTAGTTTCTGGTATTTGACCAGTCTTGGAATGAATGGAGAATAGCATCATTGATTTGACTGGAAAAATCAGAGGTCGAGGAGGTTTTCGCTGATATGCAACAGTTTCCCAGAAATCTGTATAGCATCCTTTTCATGATAATTGATGAAAGTAGAGATAATAAGGATCATTTCGGAGAAAGAACGAAATTCTGACATTTCTGAAAGTTTTCGATTGCGCTATCTGAACAATCGAATTGTGAATACAGATTTCTTTTCTTTTCGCAGAATCACTGATACATGTATTGATGAGAAGTTATGTCTATTGCGAGAAATCGCTGGAATATGGTTTTTTCTTCGCCGCTACTTTCTTAGGAGGTGCATTCATGCTACAAAATCCAATGATAAATGGTTCACTACCGATAAGAGCGCAATTTCCATTTGATACGATTCGAGAACCCGGGCACAGTGTGGCAGTATTCACACAAGGTATTGGTGTATCTGCTGCCTTGTATGCAATTGCGGGTATCGACGGAATAGCGCGTAGTCTATGCAGATACACTAGTTTTCAGCTCGAAATACTGAATATCAATTTCCAACATTGTTTAACTAAGTGGCCATGCAGCAGTTTTGATTCAATTGGAAGAACCTCATCAATCAAGAATAGTGATTTCCATTCAAATTTTTTTGTGTTATTTCATCCATATGAAGCTGAAATTACTAGCAAGTCATTCTTACAACGATTGAAATTATGCATTTATCATCATCAGCGGCTCATCAGAATAGCTGAAGATATTAATCATACTTTTGGATCTAGTTTATTCATGCAACTGCTAACGAGTACGCTAATGATTTGTTTGGCTGGATTTCAAGCTCTACTGGTAAGCCTTTAGTGAAATTAAGATTTTTTGCAATTGAATCGTGATGGTTTTCCAACAGCTCGCTGAGAATTCCGCTGATTTAGCTGGATCAGTCATCTACTTGTGTACTTCACTCACTCATTTAGCAACATGGTGTTGGTTCGGGCATATGTTGATATATCAGGTATGCAAAAATTTTCCAGATTTGATCAGATTCATCGCTCGGAATCCTTTCATGTATTTTCAATCTGAGTACTCGCATTCGTAAAGCTATTTGTATCTGGAATCCTCTTCTACCTAATGGGGAAAAAAGAATGTTATGAGACCGCCTTGGAACATAAAGAATTCCTTCCTTGAAACATTTTTATTTCAGATACAGTCCACATAAGAAAACATGACGATTATTTCAATATTTTCAAAATGTTATATTGCTTCAGACGTAATGTGGCATTAGAGTGAAAATAATTGGACAGTTACGTTGTTAAAAAATTTCCGTCTGAATTTTCCGTGTAAATTCCTGGAAATTTCAAACGAGTCACATTTCTATTGACACTTCAGATGATTACGTCATTGAAAAATGAACACATCATCGACTTCCAAATAATTTCACGCCTGGATATCAATGAAATTTGTAGATTTCAGTGTTATTGTTTATTAGAAATTTAGTAAGAACTTCAAGAAAAATTTAAAAAAAACGAAAATTCAAGTCATTTAGATTCTGAACATTCGTGCTCAGTTGAAAATTCAAGTAAGTTGTAGAATTTCCATCTTAATTCTTCTTAAGACTCATGAATTCCTTTGTATTTTCTCTGGAATTCACAGATTCCTTAACCATCTTCTCATTAAAAAAAAATTCAATATCATGTTTATGAAAATTGTCAAAAAGTTTCCATTTTTTTCCAACAGTGTACCTGCAGTAGCAAGTAGAATTATTACTCTATCACAATTTTATCTTCCAACAGAGTGATAAATTGACAGACAGTATCTGGTTTTCGGGTTGGGAAAATGAGTTCAATTTGGATACTACTTATTTGATGAAGGTTTCGCTACGCCGCGCGAAACAAGTTATTCAATTAAAAGCAGGGAATCTGTGGACATTATCTATGGAGACCTTCGTTACGGTAATTACCATAGTTGGTTCAATGTGTTACACAATACAGTTCTAGTTCAGTGATTGTTGCTTTGTTTCAGGTTCTCAAAACATCGTACTCTGTATTTGCTCTATTGAGTGTAGTTTTGGAGAGAGAAGACAGTGAATGATCCCGTTATACTACTTTTAGTAGTTTACTATATGATCGATCCTTGTATCCTCTCTTAATTTCTAATATATCCCATGAATCATCATCGACACATACACTCAATTATTGAAGTAAAGTGCTATATTATTTCAATCGCTCAGCAGTCATTCACGAATGGGGAATATATTTGGTAAATTGATACATTAGGAACACTTCGCAAAATATTACCATAATTCATTTTTATTGTGTGTATTTATTGAAAAGTGATGTATTTTGACTGGTGAGGAGTCGGTTACATGCTTTCAAGGCTGGATGGGGAGATTCGAATTAAATTTTTCTTAGAACCCAACGAAAGACGGAGACGTAATGGTGTATAAGTCTCGAAGAAGAGCCTATCAAACCTATCTCATTAACGATACTCGGGATTCAGTGAAAGATTCTACTGACTCCAACTCCGCTCACCTTCATGGGGCATCAATAATTTTTCTCGATACAAGTTAGCGTATCGGGCCAAGTATATGTTGAAGGCCCGACGCTGAGCGTATATATTCCGGACAGAGCTCCCTCCTCTTTCTCCTTCATTATTAAATCACTTAATAACAAGGCAAGCTACAGAAAAAGTAGCCTTGATTACATCACCTAATTCCACATCGAGCATTCGAATGGGGATTTTAGTTTCTTCTTTGTCAGCAATATTTAATCGGAAACACCCCATAGCAACGGTCGTGAATCCGTTTTTTCGCCTTTTTCATTATCTCAATGATTTTGCCAGATGTTTTTTTAGAGGTATTACTGTCTTTCACGTTGACAGTCAGTCTATCGATAAAATTGGAGTAAAAACTGAAAGTCGATAAAGAAAATTAACATGCGGTGGTAAGTAATTATTGACTTTCGGGAATTTATTGAAGATAGATTTCTAGAAATTTAGAAAAACTATCAAATCTGGGAGGAAAAATAGAAGCTAATGATTACGTAGAAAAACGTCGCCAAGTATATGTTCCTGAGAATCCCTCTCTTTGAAAAAAGGATGAGATAATTCAGAAGATCCAAGAATTCGAACTATTTTGCGAAGGTTGATGAGGAGGAAGAGAAATGAATACTATTAGATGGAAGATTATTTGGTAGGGAAAATCGGGAACTTGGCCCTTTCGATTTCCATCAATGATTTTAATTCGAATTCGGTTGCGAAACGGCCAAGTTTCTGATTTTTTCTATCAAATAATCTTCTATCTAATCGTATTCGTTTCTTTTCTTTGTAGAGAATTTCAAAAACTACAAAATCATCTTAAGGCAAAAAGGACATATCTAATTGGTCAAATCGATTATTTCTTTTACTCGTTTTTGAAAATATCTTGAAACCTAAGCGAGATAGGGGGATTTCATCTTCATTTCGTTTTATAGCTGTAACACTTATGAAAATCTTAATAAATTTCTCGATTGAATTTCAATAATTAAAATGATAAAAATGCAAATTAATAAATAAATAATCAAATTCGAAATTAATAGAAAAGTGCAAAATATTTTTATTGCTAGATAAATCATGAATTTAGAGTAAACCGTCAGTTAAATTACATATATTCATTTTCAACAATACTCCAATAATTAAAATAAACGGCGATTAAACAATAATGTAACTTTTATCGGTACATACCTCCTCACACATCATACTCACACATACAAATATAGAATAAAATAAAAATTATCATTCTTTTCCTTTTTTTATAAATACGAAATTCGTCGAAATAGGCTCTTCTTTTTCTTTTCTGTTCAATTATAAATTTATATCAAAGTACAGCTTCTATTGTTAAAATTTTAGATCGTAAAATTTTTTGCTATTATTGGCAGTCGATGTATTTTCTCCAATAGCTCAAGAGGAAGAGAGTAATTATCGTACTGGACACCTCTTTGTGCCTCTAGATTATCACGTGATTCCCCTTCTCCCTTTGGTGATATAGGTGGGGAAATTTTACTAAGACTAAATCATTACATAGCTCTTGCGATTCCCTATAAAAAAGAATTGGGTTGAAATTACTTCATTTTGCTTACTTTCCGCGATATTCATCAAAAATGAATCCAGTAACAAATGAAATTGAATGAACGAATTTTCTAAGAATTGTTTTGGAATTTATCTCGAAAATTAAGCGAGATAGAGTGATTTATCTCATGTTGTTTCTGAGCTCTTGAAATTCTCTACCATGAAGAATTCAACCATAGCCGCGCTAGCCCGCTCAGTTCTCGAGATATTTATAAGAACATGAATTCATTGAAGAAGTTAAATTAGATAAATCGATTTTTTCTTTAGATCTTGAAAACTAAGCAAGATAGAGGGATTTCACATTAATTTTGTTGTTAAGGTCGTCAGTATTTTCGGTATTTTTTGCCAGCTGTCTAGTGAAGCTGAATGAAGCAGAGAAAAAAGAGAGCATTGGGCCAAGTCCATGTTACCAAGTGAAGAGGAGAAACTTAAAAACATAAAGATGCAAAATGTATTTTGGAGTTCGGCTATTCTCAATTACAAAAAAAAGCAAGAAGAAGGGCAGATTCAAAATCCTGAAGATCACCCGACTGATTAAATTGATCAAATTATCATTAAATGATATGAAAACATGTCATGAGAGTGAGACAAACTGACGAGGAGTGCAAGTGAACTGCGCTTGGGGATAACAAAAAAAAATCTGGAGATGATGATGATGATGAAAAATTGCTAGAAACTAGAGAATTAGCATTACCAAGTAACGAAGACAGTCTAGCAGACTTTACGTTCCCAAAATTGAATTCCAAAGTATTTCAGAATGATTCAATTCGAATTATCAAAGATTCATTAGCAAAAAAAAAATAAAAAAAGAAAGGAATGATATGATGAAAAATATTCTATCGTCCCCTTAATAAGAAAGTCATGTCAGTGCTATGAATTCCTCATAGGAAGCGTTACTCTGTCATTAGAGTAACGATATAGATGGAGCATTCCACGTCAAATCGACTACTTTTGAACCCGACCCATCTTGATTTGGCTGGAAATTTTTTATCGCTTTCTACCTCACAAAAAATGTTTCTCATCATTTTTCGCCATTTTTTCACCCACCCCAAGAAAAGTTACGGATTTTTGAAAGAAATGGCTCTTTTATCTTTAAATAGCCATAACTCTTCCAAAAATAAAGCTTTTGGGACCTTTTTTTTCTGAATATTTTTGTTTCTGGACGTACTTTTCAGAAAAAAATATTCAAAAAATTTTCAAAGTCAAATACTATGAAGAATTTGTTTTTTTTAGGAAAAACCACAAAATTTTTGAAGTCCGGTATTTTTTATTTTTCTCATTTTTTTTTTATGTCAAATTTTGGCTCATTCCGAATCGTTTCTCGCACTACACGTGATGGGCCGACTTTTCTTTCCATTTTTTTTTCTAATTAAAAAATTTTTATTACTAGATTTTCACATTAAATTAGATTGAAATTAATATAAATGTAAATATTGTTCAAGGATCGTCCCTGTTGAACGATCTTAGTTACAATGTATCGCACACAGAAAAAGCTAGCCATGAATTATGAGCTTCTCGCGCATAAAACATGCACTACTCGTGCATAAGTCTCTTGGGCATAAAACATGCACTATCAGTAACGTGAATATGCACGAATTGTGCATCAATCATGTTACATTTTGCATGCATTATTCATGCTGATATAGCGCATGATTCATGTTCTTATAAATACATAAAATATGTCAAATTAAATAGGATGAAATATGCTTAAAATAGGCATAAATTATGATTAATAAAATAACATGATTTACGCTTAATTCATCTAACTGCATTTTGATTACATAGACATTCATCTCCATAACTTTTAGATTTTTACAAGTTTAGCAGTATTATATGATTCTATAAATCTCAAAAATGATGTTCAAGGTGATAACGAAGATTTGCATACGATTTTCCGACTACTGCAATTTGAATATGAGTTGGAACGGGAGTAATTAGATTTTTAGAAGAAACAATAAACTATTCTATTGTTCCAATCACCCTATATGCGAAGTAATGCTCTGAGAACGTTGAATAAAATTTCTGCCCAGGAAAAAATAATTGTTGTCCATGATGATGAGAACTGAAATATTGCCAAATATTACATCATCTTCACTGAGTTCAACAACAATAGCCATGCTCAAATTATAACGAATGCCGTCTATTTGTACAAATTTAACAAAATGCACGATCCATTCATCCGTAGGTAGCAATTCTCAAATTTCCTCATAATTTGGTAGCTTCATTTTTCAATGGACATGGCCGAGATCGAAACAAATTTCCTCAGAATATTCAGCACCTTCAGCAATGGCTCAAGTCTTTTTGAGATGCAATTTTAAAAAATTTTCATCATCATAATCTGAATTTAAAGGAGAAGAATTGAACAACGAGGAATGGGAATATTTCAATCACATTTTTGAATTATAATCGACGATGTCGATGAATTATTTTTAAAGCATTCTGTGAATGAATGGATTTTACATAATCAATGAAGAGGAATGTTAATATTGCAATTTTCTTCGAAAAAAATTTCTTGAGTTGGTTCAACGGTGAAACGGCAAAACACGATAAATTCAACAGTGTATCAAATTGTTTTTATTCATGCAGCTCAGGTTCTCAACTTCGCTTTTAATTTTACCTAAAAAATAGAGCACAAATTCATGTACTCCTGTGAGAAATTAAAATATTTGGGAAAATGCGTTCTCCCTATAGCCCTGACCTTCCTTAACCTTATCCATCCAATACCTTAAGTTCCACCTTCGGCCCCCTCAATCAAATTACTCTCCCCCGACGTAGCCCTGGAGCTCGATACGGCCCCAAAAATACCGTCCACCAAGCCCACTTAACCGGTAGCTCAAAATTAAAGGAATGGGCGCCAGATAAATTTCAATACTACTGGATTTATCTAACCAGATCAACGATAAAATAACGGTACGGTAACGGTAAACCGGCTAAGGGGTTGGAGAAACGTCGGGAAAGCGGAATCTGCAAAGGGGGTTGCGGCTATGCTCGGCTAACTCGGAATGGTGGAGAGCGGGCGTGAGTCTAGGGCACACGCAGAAGTCGCAAAGATGGCGTTCAAAATTAGTACAAGATAATCGAACCGTAATAGCGAGAGAATAGAGAATAGATAGGGAATAGAGAAATAAGATAGAAATCAGCATAGTCCTTACGTGTTCCGCTATTGCCAAAATAATATACAGAATCGGAGGTAAAAAGCTACAATACGTTTGAGAGTAACGCTCAAAAGGAATAATTTCAGAGAGTTCAATAAATCCAATATATTATCTGGAATTTGCTGATAAGGGAGAGAGAGAGAGAGAGAGAGAGCGAGAGAAAGAGAAAGAGATTTTGATTTGATTTGATAAAGTTTATTACTGTACATTATGTAGTACAAATAGAATAATAGTTATACATAGATTTTTAACAGAATACTTAGAAACTAAATTGAAGCCTTACATTTTTTCTTCTCTTAGAGCTCTCTATTTAAGCACATTCTTTCACATCAATCGTCCCATTCATCCATTATACAAAAGAAAATAAAGTCGAGAGCAAGTACATCAAAACTTGCGCAATAGCAAGGACTGCAACAGGGGAAGAGGTCTCCATACTCAAAAAACATTCCAATGTGAGGATTGAATAAGAATAGCATAAGAATAATAGACAGGAAGGGAATAGCAGAGAATAGAATAGCAAGGGGAGAGAGAAGAGAAATGCCTACTGTCCAGTTTCCGGGCTGTTAGATGGAAGGAACGCACGCAGTGCACGCTTGAAGGAGAGGAGCGTTGGAGAATCACGGACACTCCCAGGGAGCGAGCTCCAGAGGTAAGCAGCAGAAACCTGAAAAGAGCTGCGCATGGTCTCTGTCCTGAAAGGTCTCACCATCAAGGAATTTACCATCCCCCCTCTCACCGGGCGACTACTCTGGCTGACCACCATGAAGCTGGCCAGGTACTCCGGTTCGGAGAAACGGAGCAGCCTGAACACTAAGCAAGCGAGGAAGTAGTTCCTCCTCGTTGCACAAGTCATCCAGCCCAGCCGCTCACGGAAAGGGGAGACGCGCTCATCTCTCCTCACTCCAAAGACGTATCTAACCCCGACATTGACAAGACGCTGTAACCTGAGGGACAACTCATCCGAGAGTCCACTGTAAACTAACGAACAATAGTCAATTATGGGGAACACCAATGTCTCCACAAGATGTTTTCGCAGATCCTGGGTGGTGCTTGACCGGAAAAAGCGCAGGCGATACATGACCGAGTGTACCCTTTTAGTAACACTAGCGACATGCTCCTTCCACGACAGTTTGCTATCAAGCACCACTCCAAGGCTGGAGACCGAGGAAGCCAAAGGCACCCTGGTGTCCCCAATGACCACAGCTATATCCTTTATCGCATATACATCGTTTACAAAGTACTGCGACCCGAACGCAATTGCCTTTGTCTTTGTTACATTCAGCTTTAACCCGTTCAGCTGCGCCCAATCAGAAATCAATTCTCCCACCCTCCCCATTTCAGCTAACGCCCGCTCCAGATCCACCCTCGGGAACTGAAGGTAGATCTGGAGATCATCAGCATAGATCAAGTGCTTCACACTCAGCGGCAGGGCCCCAGCCACATCATTGATAAAAAGAAGGAATAGCAAGGGGCCAAGAACTGATCCCTGGGGAACCCCCCTATTCAATGGTCGAAAAGTTGATCTGGAGCCTGAGCTATCCAGCGTAGATTGTGAGCGACCACCGAGATACGAAGCGATCCATCTGAGAGCGCTCCCCGAGAATCCATAGTTCTTGAGCTTCTTCAGCAACGCCACATGACGCACCGAATCAAACGCCTTGCTGAAGTCGAATAGTAGTAAGAGAGTCATCTGTCGCTTGTCAATTCCGGTACGTATGTCATCAGTCAGTTTTAGCAGTGCCGTCTGTGTGCTGTTATGCGCCCGAAAACCTGTCTGTAATGGGTCTAGGATTGATCGAACCGCAAGAAAGCCCTGGATTTGAACGGAGGCAAGGCGCTCCAAGACCTTAGAGAGGAAGCAGAGTAGGGCAATAGGCCTATACTCACTAGGGGAAGAAGGATTTTTCACCTTGCCAAGCGCTATCACCAGGGACCTCTTCCATTCGGTGGGGAAGGAACACTGTACGAAGGACGTGTTGTAAGTCTTCTGTAGTAGAGGTACAAGAGTTGACATAGAAGCGACAACCAGAGACTTGGGAATACCATCAACTCCTTTCGCCTCAGACGTGAAGTGATTAATTGCTTCCCTCACATCCTCGGCAGTCACAGGATGAAAGGCGAATCCCCCCTCCGGTGCATCGCTACCCAGTGATAAAGAGTCAATAAATTCGTCAACAGTTGCGTCAGTAGCGTCGTACGAGATTGAAGCAAAGTGCTTGTTCAGCGCGTCACAGTCGATGCCAAATGCCGCAGCCTCAGCACGGACCGCCCCCAGATGACGAAGCTCCTTCCAGATGCGACCTGGATCATTGAGCCCTTCCAGCTTCTGCTGGAAAAACCTCTGTCTTGCACCCTCGACCTCAACATGAGCCCTATCACGCGCCGAACGATATTCCAAAAGAGCCGTCCGAGATCTTGATCTTCTGTACACTCGGTACAATCGATCTCTCTCCACCATCAAGGATACCAGTTGGTCGGTAAACCAAGGCTTACGTCCCTTACTACTTGTCACCGTTTTCAGCGGAACAGACAACTCGATTACATCCGTCAAATTCGCGGTAAGACACTCCACCATCGCATCCACAGACGTCAGCCCCCCAAAAGATGTCCAGTCACAGCCTGCCACCTGAGCCCACAGTGCGTCCACACCCAGGTCACTGAAATCCCTGTAGCTAATTTTCTCAGGCAGCACTGAGCGTGGAACACAAACCTCAATCGTCGCCATTATCAGATCGTGGCCATCCACGAAGGGCACATCCGTCTGCGAATACGACAATAGCGTATCCTCCGAGTCAATGAGACACAAATCAAGCCACGTGTCAGATGTCTTTGTATGATGCGTTGCACTGTGTGGTACAAGTTGCAATGAGTTATCTGAGCAGAAAGATCGTATAAATGCCGCATCATCATTACTTTCTGACAACTGATCTGCGTTAAAATCGCCTAGTATGACCTTACAGCTATATTCTTGTAAGAAGGACTCCATTGTCGGCACGAAGTCACTTCCCTGGATAAATGGGGCATGGTTCGGTCTATAGACCACTCCCACTAGCAGAGGGAAAACCCCTTTGCCCAATAATTCACACAATAAGTACTCTGGAAGACCCGGCTTGCACGTCCAGATGTGAGAAGACGCCGCCAAGACCTTGACCGTGAAGCAGTCGTTAATATACAGGGCCACCCCACCCCCACGTGTGTTACGATCATTACGGAACAGCGTGTAGCCCTCCAGAGAGACAACGTCATCCTCAATGAGGGGGCAAAGTTTCGTCTCAGACATTGCAATCACATGGAACGGAGGATGAGCTTCCAAAAAGAACCTAACTCTTTCAAGATGAGCACGTATCGAATTGACATTAAGGTGACAGACTCGCAGACCATCCGACTCTAGCAGGCACACTGAGATATCACCGAAAACTCTATCACCCCGAGGAGTCACGACTGGATTGCAGGGGGTAGTGAAGGATGTTATTGTGGGTGAACTGGACAGGAAGACATTAGACGGAGGAGAAAAAATTGAGCAGGAAGAAATGTGAAAAGAAGAAGCAGAAGTAGAATTTAATGGGAGCTCTTCTGGAAGTTTTTTAAGTCCTCCATCGATGAAATTCTGATCGGGGTCCCAGTTTGACCTCTTTTTACGAAGACGACTCCATCACGTATGAAAGTATGGAAACCCCCCGCCCTAGATGCATCCCTCACCGCGCGCCGAAAGGCATGCAAATCCTCCGGAAGAAACTCATTTATATTGAGGAGAGAGGGCTGAAGAGGCAACGATACACCAGCCAATAGCAATAGCTCTTGGTTGACTTTAGATGAGTGCAATTTTCCGTATCGCGCTTTAGCCTTTATCACCGATCGCACCAGCACCCCAGAGGACATTGTCACAACCAAAGATCCTCGTGTGCTCGCCTCACGTGAACTGGTATCACCAACAGAGCTGTTTCCCATTGCACTAGCATTGATTCTTTGCCTTGGACGAATACACCTAGCATGAACGACATTTTCAACTGTGAACGTAGGATCAACTGTGCCAATGACAGCAGTCGCTAGTCTCTTCAGGTCAACATCAACTGGGATCTGAAGCCCAGAAATAATCAGATCGGATACCATCTTCGCCCTCTCAGCGTTAATCGCCGCAATGGATTTCGACAACTCCTGTAACGAGCCCTCCACCGCCTCCGGAATCCCACCAGAAATTCCAACATTCGCAGCAGCCGCACGCACAGTAGCTTGCAGTTCCGTCTGCTTGGCCTCCACCACCCCTACAGGCGTGTTCAAAGAGGCTACGTCACCCACGACACCCTCTATCGTCTGCACCAGCCCAGGAATTTTATCCAGCACTGCGCAGCGTTCCGAGAATTCCGCCTTGAACTCATCCATGCGCTTTTCCATCCCAGCTTCGAACGTTTGAGATCTGACATTCATTGCAGATAGTTATGCCGAGATCATATTGAGTGCCGGCATAAGCGCGGCAAGATCTCCAGTTAATGGAGGGATGGAAATCGCAGCGTTTTCAGTGGCAGGTGTAGGAAAAACCGGAGGCAGCCCCGAGCTAGACGATGACAATGGTGATAATCCGGCAAGAGGACTGTCAGGATTTTCCGTTAAGGAGGCACTCCGAGTCTTCGGTCCCTTCGGCAACTTTGGAGAATTTGTCCATGCCAGGCATGGACGACAAACTTTTATCGTGCTATTACATCTCTCATCGAAAATCGGCTGGAGTCTCGAGCACGCCATGTGTGCAAATTTATTGCATCTCTTGCATTGTGCAGTTTTGACCGAAGACTCCTTACGACAAACATGACAGACCTGAGAGACCTGAGTCCCCTTCAACTTCTCATCCATCTTATCCATCTTAATAACTAGTGCCAATAAATGCCGAAAAAACTTTATACTAAAAACTAATGCTAGTAATTAAATGTGTAGATATGTAGATATAATTGATAAAGTGTAAAAATGTACTGCCGTTACGCCGAAGAAGAATAAAGAAAATAGAAATCAAAGCGAAAGAAATCAGAAGAGAAAAGAAATAAAGTAACGTTTACTCAGAATTAAATTTTAAATTACTCCGCGCCACTGCAATGATGAATGACCATCGATCTGTTTTATCGAGTCCTAGATCGATAAGGAGTCCCCACTGATGATAAAGCAGAGCGCTTCACTAGTCCTTCTTCCCAATGTAGATGCCGCTAAGGTGTAGAGGTAATACATTGACGAGAGAGAGACAGCCACGAATTAGAAAGAGACAGCCAGATCTCACTTGCAGGTTATGTCTTCCAAGCAATTTAGATAAAATGCAGAAATTAAGCAGTAGATGCAATTAACAGGCTGGATTTATCACTCCAAGTGTCAATTGCAATAAGGCGCATGCAATAAGCTGTAACAAGCAATCGCCCGTGGGCACAATTTGAGCAGAAAACAATTCAAATGCAGCGTGCAAAAAACAAAGTGTCAAATTACTCACAGAGAGAGAGAGAGAGAGAAAGAGAAAGAGAAAGAGAAAGAGAAAGAGAAAGAGAAAGAGAAAGAGAAAGAGAAAGAGAAAGAGAAAGAGAATTGAATTGCTGTTTATTACTGTACTGTAACGTATCTCTTTTCTTGGATATTGTTTCTCGATGTGGAGTGGGTGAACCACGAACCAGAGAGAGAGTTTAGATAGTGTGAAAGAAGGTAGGCGACTCAGGTGGCAATTACAGTATACGATAAGTTTTATTTTCCTTTTTACAGGTTTCTCTTGAGAGGAGCACTTATCCTCTTTACAAATGATAATTTTAACTTTCTTTTATTTATATCTTTTTTGACAAACGCTCTCCTTTTTCGGGGGTTGCTTCTTTATCGACTGTCGCTTCAGGCCTCTCGTGTACGGCGGAACCCTCGGTCTCAGCGGCTCCTCCCTTCTCCTTTGGTGGTATTCGCTCGAGTCTGGAATAATCTTCTAATTAATTTAGCGCAGGGACAGCCCGCTGCTTGTAGGTATGGGTGCGGGCCAGGGGCCGTTACCGTGTAGAGGGAGGGTGGCTTGGAGCGGACTCTTCGCCGAGGGTACACGTAGGTGAATCACCGTGGTGCCTTAGGGTGAGAGAGGTTTATGCGTAGACCGTTGTGTTACGCGGAGTTATTCACTCGTTGTCCACGTGGGCCTGGGGGAAAGGAAAGGAGAATGCCGTGGAGACTGAAAGGCTCGTTGGCTGCCGTGGGTGTTGGTTCCACCGTTGGCAGGGATCAAGTGCTTGTTTCCGTGCTGCGAGCTCACTATATACTCGCAGCGCGGCCCACGCTTGCGCGTTGTCGCCTCTCCCCACTCCCTGGCACTCCCACTTGCGTGATTTCGTGCCCGTCTGTCGATTCCCCCCACTTCTCTACGTCACAGTACATTATGTTGTACAAAAGAAAACAAGCAGGAGTGCCACTCTTTGTGCGTTACTGGCAAACCCCACTCCTTGTGCGACATTTAATATGTTGCCAATTCGATTGGCAAAATGCTCCCGAATGGAATTTCATCAATATTGCATCAAATCGCTATTCATGTATTCCATTGCTCAAAAAAATAACATCATTTTTACGACAAATACGCACTTAAACATTCCTACGAATATTGTTCCAGACCGTATCGATCTGTTCAGGATGCAATCTTAGGACCTACAGTCCTAGCTTACAATAATCGATTAAACTGCAATAATGTCATATGATACACAAATTTTCAATATTAGATGAAAACTGAGATCCTACGATAAAACTCAAAAATTGAAGTTCAGATTTCAAATAGGATTCCTATTTTTTCCGATTGTCGTCAGAAGAAAATGTACTCATTTGGTAGAAAAAATTGTCTACTTTCGAATGGTGAAATGAAAAATAGTAGTGTTCCTCGGGAGAAAGCTAAGAAAAACCATGATTTTTGAAAAAACTAATTTATCGAAAACTCTTACAAAAGACTGCCTCTGAAAAATCTGAAATTCTCACCATTTGTGAGGCTCATTGAGATGAATCTTTTGAGCTGAACTTGGGTGAAATCGCTCCAGTAGTTTTCGAGATATAACCTCTTTTCATAAAATGGTTTTTATGCAATATCTCAGAAACTATTGGACCGATTTCGCCCAATTTCAATACCAAACTTTCCGTTTATTAGATGCACAAACCCACGGAATGTGGAGTCTCTAACTCAAATAGTTTTTGAGCTATCGTGTATACAAAATTCAGGATAGAAAACACTGTAATTGAAATTATCCGCAAACGAAAAATCGCAGCAAAATTTACCCCGAGTTAAAATTGTGAGTTCAAATGAGATGAATTTCATCGCTGAGAGTGGGGGCTGTGAATCAATTTTTCGCGGAAAAAAATCGAAAAAACGCTTTTACGAAAATTTGATTTTTCTCGAAAAGTACTCAACCGATTTCGCTCAAATTTCACGGAGAGCAATTTGCATGGGGAGAGAAAGTACTGTTAAATTTGTAGGTCACCAAGTCCTACCGTTCCGGAGCAATGAGCTGATATCTGTCACACAAACACACGCACACACACACACACACACATACATACAGACATTTTTTAAAAATGTCATTTCTCGACGTTTTGGAACATTCTGAGTCATATTCCGATGAAATCTCGAGATCGAAAAAAATCGCGTTTACAATGCTTCCATTCGGAAGCAAAAGTACATTGTGTTGTACAAGCTTGTGTCTAGAAATTAGAGAAAAGTAAAAAAATACAAATTAACAATGAGAATGGTCACAAGTGTATTCATAGCAATCCTTGCTTAAAAATTAATAATGAAAAAATAAAAAACAAAATCATGACAAGTATAATAATGAGTATATAATAATAATAATATAATCTACTAGATAAGGGGCCCCTGTGGCGACCACCCGAAGAAGAAGAAGAAGACCATGGAAGTGAAGAAGAAGAAAACCATGGAGGTGTAGAAGGAAATGACAGTGTAGTGAAGGAGAACAGAAATAAGCATAAAAGAAGATGAAACTGAAAGGGGAAAAGAGGGAGAGATGAAAGAGAAAAGCGCAGATGACTGGTTCAATATCTGAGTTCAAGATCGTTATCCAGAAGGAAGACACGAAGGGATCTTTTGAAAGACGGAAGGGATGGAAGGTTACGAACAGAACCGGGCAATGAGTTCCACAAATATGCCGTGGACACCTGAAAGGAGCGACGCATAGACTCCGTCCGAAAGGGTCTCACCAATAAGAGATTCACTTCCCCCCTTACCGGGCGTGTGCTTGGATTAACCATGATGAAATTTGCAAGATACTCCGGCTCGCGAAACCGGAGGAGTCTGAAAACCAGACATGTGAGGAAATAAGTCCTCCGCATCCTGCACGTCATCGAGCCCAATTGCTCCCGATAAGCATGAATTGCTCGTCCCTCCTCGCCCCGAAGATGTATCTGATCCCGATGTTGACCAAGCGCTGAAGCCTGAAGGAAAGCTCATCCGAAATCCCGCTGAACACCAAACAACAGTAATCTATCAGTGGAAACACCAAGCTCTCAACCAGGTGCTTACGCAGATCAAGAGTAGTACTTGCCCAGAAGAAGCGTAGGCGATACATGACTGAGTAAACTCTGTGAGAGACACTCATGACATGCTCCTTCTACAACAGCTTGCTGTCAAGCACCACGCCCATCTGCGCTCCGACGACTGAAACAGAACTCTAGCATTCCCTATACTGATATATCCATCCACCATTGAATAGACTTCATTTACAAAGCGCTGTGACCCAAAGACAATGGCCTTGGTCTCAGCCACATTCAGCCTCAATCCATTCCTCTGCGCCCAGGCCGCGACTGAGTCACCAGCATTGCCCATTTCCAGCATTGCTTCTCGAATAATCTCACGTCAAAAGTGCAGATAAATCTGCAGATTGTCGGCGTAGATGATATGACGAATCTCACCAGGTAGATCAAGACCAATGCCGTTGATGAAAAGCAGAAATAGTAACGGTCCCAATACAGACCCTTGGGGGACTCTCCTATTCAATGGAAGGAGCGATGAATGAACACCCCCATTTCCCAATGTAGCCTGTGATCGACCACATATATAAGAGGTCACCCATCTAACTGCATTAATCGAGAAACCATAATCCTTCAGTTTCTGGAGAAGCAACACATGTCGCACCGAATCGAACGCCTTGAACGCCTGAAGTCGAAAAGGAGAAGCATGGTCATTTGTCGCCGGTCAATGCCCGTACATATGTCGTCAGTAAGTTTAAGCAATGCTGTCTGTGTACTATTGTGGGGACGGAAGCCAGTCTGGAGTGGATCAAGTGTAGAACGCTTAGCAAGGAATCCAAGAATCTGTGACGATACCAGTCGCTCCAAGACTTTGGACAAGAAGCAGAGCAACGCTATCGGTCTATAACCATTTGATGAAGAAGGATTTTTTACCTTGCCGAGTGCCAACACAAGAGATTTCTTCCACTGCGAAGGAAAAAAAGAAGTGGCCAAAGACATATTGAAAATTTTCAGGAGGAACGGTGTCAAAGATGGTAACGAAGCAAGAACCACTGACTTCGGAAGCCCATCCCAACCCTTCACCTCAGAGGAGAAGTGATCAATCGCATCACTCACCTCGACGGCAGTTACCGGCCGGAACGAGAAACCTCCGTCGGCAGCACCTCCATCCACCGCAATTGAACTGAGAAACTCATCTACTGACGGATCAGTAGCATCAAAAGAGACTCCAGCAAAGTGCTCATTCAGTCCGTCATGATCTAAGTCATTAGGTACCTCACCCATCCATGCAACACCCAGAAGCCGCAGTTCCTTCCAAATTTGAGCAGGGTCACTGAGAGAGACCAACCTACGCTGGAAGTATTCCTGCCGTGCACCCTCCACCACACTATGGGCTCGATCACGAGCCAAGCCATATTCAAATAGTACTGCCTGCGACCGAGTTCACCTATAGATTCTGTAGAAATGATCCCTCTCAGCCACCAATTCCAATATGTGCCTCGTGAACCAGGGCTTACGCTTGGTGTCCTTCCTCACTGTCTTCCACGGAACAGATGCCACTACTGCTCCATTCATGTTGCAACAGAGACATTTAACCATGTCATCCAGAGAAGAAGAACCTCCAAACAAAGGCCAGTCACACAAAGTCAGCCGATCACACAGCCCATTTGCATCCAGAGACTTAAAATCTCTGTATCGCAAGTCCTCTTGAGGCCGCTGGTCGAGCATAGTAACCTGGATCGTAGCGGTTATGAGATCGTGGCCATCGACAAAAGGGACATCTGTCTGCCAATGTGACAGCAAAGTGTCCTCTGCGTCAATGAGACAGAGATCAAGCTGGGTGTCCGAGGTTGCTGTGTGATGCGTAGCACCATGTGGAACTAAAGCCAGATCATTGTCCGCACACAAGGTACGTATGAAAGCCGAGTCATCATTCGTATATGAAAGCTGATCTGCATTAAAATCTCCCAAAATCTCCTTGGAGCTATACTCCTGCAAGTAACCCTCAAGTGTCGGCACAAAATCACTACCTAAGACGAAGGGTGCATGATTAGGTCTATACACCACTCCGACAAGCATCGGAAAGATCCCTCTGGACGAAATCTCACAGAGGAGATACTCAGGGAGCCCAGGTTTTATGGTCCATACATGTGATGATGCTGCCAAAACTTTCATCTTGAGACAATTATTTATATACAATGCCACCCCACCACTACGAGTATTTCGATCACGACGGAAGAGCGTATACCCCTCAAGCAACACCAGGTCATCGTCAATAAGGGGACGAAGCTTAGGCTCCGATATGGCGATGACATAAAATGGAGGACGAGAATGTAGGAAAAGTCTAACTCTCTCAAGATGAGCCCTGACGGAGTTAACGTTGAGATGACAAACACGCAAACCATCTACCCCTAATAGGGCCGCTGCACCAGTGTCACTGGAGCCCAGTACTGCCGCAGGAACAGCAGGGGATGGAGCAGGTGTAGGAAGTGGGTTCGGAGCGAAGGAAGACGTTAGTATAGAGGTGGAACCCGATAAAGAACCAGAAGCAGAAGAAGCTGGAAAAATAGTAGAAGAAGAACGAGAAGTATGCAGAGTGGTAGTGCCTAAGAGGAGCCCTCCAGGAAGTTTTTTAAATCGTCTAATGACGAGACGCGAGCTGGTGAATCTTCCTTATTTTTCCTGATGAAGATAGCGCCATCTCACACAAAGGTTGAGTAGCCTTCTCTCCTGGCTGCATCCTTCACAGCACAACCTAGCCCGTGCAGATCCGATGGAAGGAACTCATCAATATTGATTAATGAAGGTTGAAGAGGCACCGATGCTCCAGCGGAGCGTACCAGTTCATCATTCAACTCTGAAGAGTGCAGCTTCCCATGACAGGCCTTTGCTATAACCAGGTTATGTGCCAACACTCCAGAGGATAGAGTTACCACTAGAGCAGTCGGTCTCTCCACACGATTGTTATCATCGACTGAAGAACATCCTGCTACACCCTCTGAGCGACTCCCAGTACCCCGTTTTGGTTGCTTTGAGACGAGTGACCTAACGCTGACTACGTTGCCCTCTTCCCAGGAAGGACAGATCGTGCCGATCACAGCAATCACTAGACCTTTCCTATCAGCATTCACTGGGATATGCAACCCAGAGATGACAACATCTGGCACCATCATCGTCCTTTCAGCATTGATCTTCGCTATAGAGTCCGAAAGCTGTTTCATCGACACCTCCACCGAGCCCATCCTATTTTCAACCATTTCAGGAACTATACCAGGAACCCCAGGAGTACCACTTGCCACTACAGCATCATACACTACCTTGCGCAGATCTCTCTGAGCGACCTCTACCTCCACCAACCGTTCATCGAGAGTGGCTCTATCAGCCACCACATCATCCACCTTCTTCACGAGAGCCGGAATCTTGTCCAGTGACGAGAGTTTCTCGGAGATTTCGCTCTGAAAAGCCGCCATGCGTTTATCCATCGTCTCCTCAAAGGTTTTAGATCTCTCATTCATCCCCGACATGCGTTCCTCCATATTCCCCTCAAAAACCCTGGACCTTTCATTCATAGCTGTGAGCTGCACCGTGATTGCATTCAGCATCGGCATCAACAACGCCAAATCACCCGGAAGAGCTGAAGCATCGGCCTCCAGGTCTACATTACCAGCATCAAAAGCTTCAGGACTATCAGATGTGAAAACGTCATTTGACGCTGCAAACGACTGAGCCAGCGCACGGCGAACAGTCTCATTAATTGTACTGGCTGAGTTACTCCTCGTTCTTGGCCCAGTTGGTACCGCCGGTGAATTCTCAGCCGCAAGACATGCTCGACACATTTGAATACTTTCATTCCCAGTGTGAATGGGATTGAACTTCGTACACGCCAGATGGATGAACCTTTTGCATTTCCCACATTGCTGGAACTTCCCAGTTGTTTCTTTACGGCAAACTGCTCATATGGACTTAGTCTTTCCCTTTTGCGACATTTTGCAATAAAAAAATCAGCAGAATACAGTAGAAAGCAACACAAGCCAATAAAATTCAATGAAGAAGAAAACTCAGAAATTAAGAAAAAGATCCACTCTACGACAATGCACTCCGAGTGAGACTGTCCACGCTGTTGAGTCCCAAAAGCGTAGGTATGATACCTCTGGTCGATAAAAGTGTAGGTGTGATACTTCTGGTCGATAAAGTAGAAACTCTTTCTCATCAGTTCAACTTCCCAATTACAGATGTCACACAGATGATGATAACGGCAGTTTGTAAGAGAGTGATAGTCTTGGAATGAGAGAGATAGCCACAGAGTGATTGTAGGTTATGTACTCACCAGCCGTAGATTAAATTAACTCCAAAAAAACAGAAGAGACAACCAACTAGAAGGATTTATTATTCCAAATGCTGGTTGCAAAAAGCACATGCAACAGAGCTGCAACAAAAATCGCCCGAGAGCACAATTGATGCAGAAAAGCAGTTCAAGACAAGCAGGTAATAGCAAAGCATCAAGCTACTTACGCAAGAGAGAGAGCGAGAGAGAGAGAGAGAGGGAGATATTTTACGTAGATATATTCCGCGGATTCAGTATTGTGCGTGAAACACCGAAGATAACGAATAGATAACTGTGGTGTACGAAATCCGTAGGAAGATAACCAACAAGATGACCAACGTATGCCACAATTATCTTAAGATAGCCGCAAGGTCATCTAAATGCCTTATCTGAGCATGGGCTACTCTCGAATCATTTATCATGCAGTATTTACGTAGACAACGTTAAAAAGATAACCTCACTGCATAGAATCACTTGAAGATAATCAAAAGATAATATTCTGTCGTGAGAATCGCAAGAATTCAATAGGTAACCGTGGTCGCAAATGCTTGCCATGACTATGCCTCAGATAATTCCTCGATACTTTTCCCTAGCCTAGGGATTTCTCTAGTTTGCCTGGCAACAGTGAGGGAGAGCCTCGTGCTCTGCTACCTTCATACTGATGCGATTGTTAAAGGAAAAAGGAAAGAAATACCTTGGCTCAAAGGTAAACGGAAAAGACGGAGAATTCTGGCTGGAGTCGTGAATTCCCAAACAATTGGGGGAATTAACGCTCGACAACCAGTTCAGCCGTTTACTCTCTTCCGAGAAAAGGAGACAAACAATAGGTATAATGAGTGCGAGAGAGATAGAGAAAGCCAGCTCTACCCGAGCGTGGGGAGCACGTGATTTCAGCGTCATTGCGTCAGCCGATGACGCGATGCTCCAAAAATGCTGAAAATATACTATAAAATTCCTGAAATCATCGGGAAAAATTATAGAGTGCATTTCCACTCATTTCTCCTCATCCTGGCCATTAATTAAATTTAAGAGAACCGGCCAGGAGAGAGTAAGAGAACCATGAGAGAGCCGAAAAAGTCCGATGCCTCGTGTAGCGTCCTTTCTCGCGTAGCACTACTGCACCTGTAAAATTTGCCTTTTTCCCCTGAAATCGCGAAAAAGTCCTCAAATGCATCGTTGCATAATTTTCTCCTCATTTACTTTCCCTCGCTGGCCTTTAGAATTAATTAAGATAGCCGGCCATGAGGGAATTGAGAGAGCCGAGAGATTGAGGTGACGCTACAGGCACGTGGTGCGTCATTTTCACTAAATCTGTTCACTGGCTGAAAAAACACTAAAAAAACTGAAAATCACGGTAATTAATGTATCACAAGACTCACCATTTCGTCCTCCGTCTGTTGGAATAGTTTTTCGGGACGACTGGGGGTATGGGAGACTTGTTTTACGCGATTTCCCGTTTTTAATGTGGCAGGCGAGGTGCACACTTCGACGACTCTCGGCGAACTGAACTCGCTCTCGAGTCCGTCGTCATGCGTAGAGCGGTGGGGGCCAGCCATTCGGGCTGCACCCTCGCGCCCAATTTAGGTACTAGGCGATAGGGATAAAATGGCCGAAGCTTGGGCTTCAGCGGGAGCAATTCAAATCTATGAGACTCGGAATATTTGAATTCTCCCTAGAATAAAATACTTTCAACTATTTAACACAATTGGGATATATTCGGAAATAAATTGGGGATCGGAAAGAGTGATTGGTTGAGATTTTGAAGTTGATTTCGGGAATCTATTGCGGAGTATAGTGAAGTATATTTGGATTAAGGGAGGAATTTTTGGATGAGATGTAGAGATTTCCCTCTGGCTGAGGCTTGGGGCCTTTGAGGGGATGTTTTCCTCTCTCTCGAGTGGATAGTCGTTCCTTTGGAGGGGCACGTCTCCTGGGGAATACTCGGACTCACCTCGGCGATACGATAAAGCCGGAGTTTGGCAATCCACTCGACAGGGTGGCTTATTTCCTATCTCAGGGCCTTCCAGTCCGACGGCCCGAATATTCCCGCAAAATCGGAGCACGGCTCTCTTCCAACCGTCCTCTGCACTCACCTCCAAGGACGGCCGAGAGGGTGGTCCAGAAGCCCCAGGAAACACGTTATCTTGGTCATTAAACCTTGAGTGCTTCAGGGCCCTCCCTTCCACTCGAGATTTGCCAGAGCGGATTCTCGTGACGGCAAAAATCAGACGAGAGTGGAATAGCGGTATTTATGACGATAATTTATGTTTTTGCGCGTATTTCTTTGAGTTACTCAGTTTGGAGTTTTTACTGGCATAAAGAGCTCAACCCTGAACTAGGGGAGTTCTTTGCCTTTAAGATATCCGAGAGAACCACAGATAGCCATAAGTCGGTTTTTCCTCATGACCTGGAGGATTTCACGAATTTTTCTCTCTCTACTCACTAATTTTTCCCTCTCTAAAAATGCAGGTGGCGTGGAAAAAAAACACGTCACACTCCTAAGCCCATGAATTATGCACTATTAGAGGATAATTCATCACATGTAAAAATCATATTTTATGAACAGTTTTGCATGAATTATGCTGATGAAGTGCATAACCTATGGCTAGCTTTTTCTGTGTGCGACAGTAATGATTCAAACGAGATAATTATGCATCGCTGTTTAATCTTCAAAATGAATATTATTATTAATTTATTTACATTTTTTTTGTCTTTTGAAGAATTTACAAACAGTAAATTTTTCTGAATTTGAATAATAGCCTAACTTAGCGACTCAACTATGGCGATTAATTCAAATATTTTTTAAATTATTTTCAAATGCAATTGAAAACAGACCAAAAAAATTTGTGTTTAAATCTTGAAAATGTAATAAATAATCTATCTGACTTCATTTTGATATAATTATGAAATCAAACTGTAAAAATACGGAAATAAAAACTTTTAAATTGGAAAAAAAATAGAAAGAAAAGTCGGCCCATCACGTGTAGTGCGGGAAACGATTCGGAATGAGCCAAAATTTGACATTAAAAAAAATGAGAAAAATAGAAAATACCGGACTTCAAAAATTTTGCGGTTTTTCCTGAAAAAATTAAATTTTCCATAGTATTTGACCTTGAAAATTTTTTGAATATTTTGTTCTGAAAAGTACGTCCAAAAACAAAAATTTTCAAAAAAAAGGTCCTAGAAGCTTCATTTTTGGAAAAGTTATGGCTATTTGAAAAAAAAGAGCCATTTTTTGAAAAATCCGTAACTCTTCTTCGGGTGGGTAAAAAAATTTGGAAAAATTCTGCGAAAAATTTTTTGTGAGGTAGAAAGCGACAAAAAATTTCCAGCCAAATCAAGATGGGTCGGGTTCCAAAGTGGTCGATTTGACGTGGAATGCCCCATATATATTGTGACGTAATTCTCGAGCCTAACGGTAAGCTCAACAATTAAGCACGCTTGGAAAGCACCCAATAGCCAAAACCAAAAATCATAAACTAAACCAAAATCCAAATGGGCGCCAGGATCTATCACAACATCCGATCAATCTCAAATTGATCTAAACATAACAAATTAAAACCAAAATCAAAACGTTTAAACAATAAACTCAGATACTCCCTTATTCAGCACGAACTAGTTCAGCCTCCTCTCAAGGTCGCTGTTATGGGTTTAAATAAGGAGCATAAAATAATTTCAAACAAATAATTTCGGGAATAAAATGAAAATTTTATATAAAAAAAATAATTATCGAATTTATAAATTATTCAACCCCTGCGTTAAATCGGCTAGTGCGCAGCACAAAAAAAATTATAATTTTTATAACATGCAACATAACTTTCGACAACTCATAATAAATAAACAATTAATGACAAACGAATTCTTTGAAACTAAAAAAAAATAATGATGTCGATCAAGATTAAAATCTAATTAATTAATAAATTTATTGATTTATTAATTAACCGTCGAAAGCAAAATTTGAATCAAACATATCAATTAAACTAATTCGAAAATTCCATGGTGCTGCCACCTACATTTATCTTTCGCAACGAAACGAAAGTAACTAAAACTTCCCTAGCGAAATTCCCTAGGTGTCATGGCCGACTAAACGATATGCCAACAAATGAAATTAATCAAATTAATTTCATAAAGAAAAATTAATTCACAAAATCTTTAAAAAAAAAAGACAAATAAAAAAAAATACAAAATCAATAAAATTCTACAAAGTCGCGAAACTCAAATTTCTCAAATAATTATGATTAATTAACTTTGGCCACGACGCCAAAATATCCGTTAATTAATTTTTAATTCGCGACAATAAATTTTCCGAAATAAATTAAATTGAAAAAAAAATATAATTCGAGAAACGATAACGAGAGTTCAAAATTCTTTTAATAAAAGAAATAATTGAATGTTTCCAAAAATGATCGCATAATTAATTCACCGATAAAGGGTATTCAATCTCGTGGCGTTATCAGTACGAAGCGTCATTACGCTAAAAAAAAAATAAAAGTCAACGACCACGAAATTAATAACCGTACAAAATTTAATTAATCAAGATCTTCGCTCACCAGATTATTCCACAATTTGATTAATGAACAATATTTCTCAATTTTCAATTAAACGACGATTAATATAATTAATTCCAATTGAATTAATTATTTCCGACAAAAACGTAAGGAAATGGCGGTTATACAAAATGTCCAAAAATGACACGACAAAAACATGTGTGTTCACCACAGCACACCAAGCGAGAATCAGCCGACAGCAAGCGCTGTGCACCGGCTTAGGCGTCTTTTCTGAGAAGGACGTTTCTCATTGGTCAATCCCAGAATACGTCATTCAGTACGGCTTAACCTGACGTTAATTATCCTTCTTTACAACGACGATAAATTCCAACGAAGTAAATTGAGAAACTCCACGTCGATGACATAAGAGTTGAGAGAAATTAATTTGTTCAAGGATGCAACGAAAAGTTCATCAAAACGTCTCAATTAATGCTTCCGATGAATTTCGTCATTGGCGCCAGAACTTTCCTCCAATTAACCAACTCCATAGATAATGTCGATTTCCTCATCATCGTCCATCTGGTGTCTCCCTCTTCCATTCGTGAGACATCAACTCAATTGACGATAATCCAATGAGCGTTAACATACAAAATTGACCAATCGGCATTAGTTTTACATAATTTTTATTATGATTGAACTCTCGTGATTCGTTTATTTTGATTCTCGGTTGGTGGTGCCAAAACTATCCAAATTCAAAATTAATTACGTGCCCAGACGATAAAAAGTAACGTCGATCGAAATATCACGTTACAATATATATATATATTTCATAGAAAACATCTTTATGAAAAGGTACTTCATGGAAAACATCTTCATAAAATTTTATTTTGTAAAGACGTTTTTGTTATGCCTCATAAGCATCATTTAATATTATTATATTACCTCATAATTGCAGTAAAGAAGGTGAACTTTTAATGAGTTCAACTTACTTCACATATTATTTGACTCAGCGTCTTATTGCTACATGTTCATTCATGTTGCAATGTGACGCTGATAATTTACCATAAGAATCAAACTCACTGAGGTTTGGGAGGTCAGTTCTTAGTCAGACACAACAGTGTGTCATCGTACCAGTCACCTCAGAGACTGGTACCTCCTGCCTTTATACTTGATTATTCATAATGGATATTAACTAGTCGTCAAACTTGAATCAATATTTATCCTTTTCCTAAAAAAACCAGCGAGTCAAAGTATCTATTCACTGGAGGGGGATATTTCCACAGATAAATCTGAAGAACCTACTCTCGGGCCAATTCCAGTCCTAACATTTTGTTTAGAGACACTTCCGTGAGATAGTTATCTCACAGAAGTGTCTCTTGTAAGAAACTCATTACTAATTTATTGATAATTAATGGAAAAAAAATAATCAAAGCAAATAATAAATAAATGAGACAAGAAAAATGGAAGGTGCAAAGGAAAAGAATTGAATTTAAAAGCTTGAAAGAAATAAAATTTAAAGGGACAACACTGAACGTAAAAGTGGAAAGGAACCGTAGTACCATCACTGTCGATGGGTCGCGCACCGTCGGAATCTCGTCCGTAAGCGGAGTTTGACGAAAAGTACATATAATCGAGATCGCGGCGCAGTTCAACACACTTATCTGAGGAGCAGAGTTCCTTGCTGTCGGAACCGCATAATGGCTCCAGTGGCTGAAGTCTGCCTGTTTGTGAACACTGTTTGACGTTTTCCATCCAGCCATTTTTCAAAGGATAACTATTTCACTGATGAAGGATGATTATTGATTCAATTCAATAAACTATTCAACTGAGAGATAATCCTTATTCTATAAATAAATTTTAATTGAAATAGTAGAGGAACTGGAATTTATTAAAATGAATAAGTCAATTTGGAAAAAAAATTCACGTACAATCGGAAATAAATGGAAACGAAGAATAAAATTGATTGAAATAGGAAAAGAATAATTTGAGTTAGAACGGGAATAATCGGAAATAAAAGAAATTGAAAAGATTGAAGAAAACAATCATTTTTGTTGATGAGCCGAAATTTGTATTTTCTCCTGAGAAAAAGACCCTGGCAACTGAAGCATCGGACACACAGGGGGAATACAACGATAATTTCGAATAATTAATTATTGACGAATCAAATAATAAATAGAGAATAATTAATAAGCAAAAGTTCATGACACTCCATAGAAAAAATCGTTGTAAAAAGTCATTTTGTAGAAAGTGTCTCCATAAAATTCTATTTGATAAAGACATATTCTATGAAGAATGAATTTAAAGAATAGTATTCATGAAAAAAATATGAATACTATTGTTACTCCTGAGCAACACACTATAATGTTAATAATAATACTTTTCCATGGATTGAACTTCCGATTGGAGATAATTAAGTTTATGTTGACCATATACTGATGATGTCAAGGACCTGAGGAAGCCTCAATGAAGCAGGCGAAACGTCGTTCATTTGACAATTAATTAGTATTGTTGAATTAATTTTTCTCCAACGTCCCATGATCCCTACATAATGATTTACAAACATGGAAATGAAGAACACAATTGACTATTATATACTCTAGCGGAAAAAATTAAAGGATTAAAAAAAAATTGTAAATTTTTATTGGTTTTTCAAATGGTCGTATCTTTCTCAAAAATGATCGCATTGGAGTGAAAAAAAACAATTTGAAGCTTGAAGTCCCTATTTTCGAAATTTTGATACGAAAATTTTTTTTAAGTAATGTGCATCACGCTATTCTAATGAGTAGAGTAAAAATTTTATTTTATAAATTTTTTGTTTTTTTTTGTTTTTGTCTACGGCCTTAGGAAAAATTTTTCCAACTCAACCACCATATGGTCCGGATAGCTTGTTCATTCAGCTTCAATTTTTATTTTTTTAAATCTTGATTCGACCGTTTTTCGCTTAGACATCGGACTTTGAATGAAAAAAGATTGTCTTGTGTTCGATCATCGATATCTCAGCAACCAATGATCGCACGGAAAATTAACGGTGGGTTTTGAAAACTCGAATGAATTCTCTACAAGGGCAAGCCATTTTTTTTAGGAATTTTTTTTTTACCTCCTTTACCTTAGTTTGAAAAAGCAAGAAAAAAAGGCTTTTGGTGAATTTTTGAAACATCGAACTTCCAATCAGAAATATCGATAGAATCCCTGATGTTGAGTGTGCCTTCTACAGTTCAATATACCCACAAAAACCCTACGAAGTCTCAATTTAATTCAGCCAGCCATTCTTTTGATTTATTCGATTGAATTTTTGAAAAAATTAAAAGATCACATGTTTATTTTATCAGTTAAAATCTCTAACAGAATGAAAAAAAAAATTCCCTCAGTTTTTTCCACTTTTTCCTTTCGAACAGCGTTAAATTTATGAAAAAATAGAATTCAAATTTTTTTCTTCCTTTTTCATAAATTTAAACCCTGTTCGCAATGAAGCTTAGGAAACTTTTTTTTTCATTTCGTTAAACATTCTGAACTGATAGTAGCAAAAAACGTGATCCTTTAATTTTTTTCCGCTAATGTATAAGTACGTATTTGCCTGGTACCTTTCTACAGTTAGCAACGAAGAAGAGAGAGAGTGGAAGAAAAAGAAAAACCAGGAGAGAGAAGAAAGGAGAGGCTGCACAGCGACCTACTGATCGTTCTGCAATATCCAGGAGTGTAGGCGAATTTCGAATTCCTCGAGAGTCCCGGAGGTTACGCACATCATTTGGCAACTCATTCCACAGTGAAGGTCCAACAACTCCGAAGGCAGATTCACAGGTTTCAGCACGGAAACCTGGAGTGACCAGTTGAGTTTCACCACGATCATCACGTCGAGGATAGTTAGCTATAGCCAAATACTAGTATTCGGGGTTTCCAGATTGGACAATCTGGAAGATTGTGCAGAGGATGATGCTCTTCCACAAGTCAGTGACCAGCAACCATCCCAGCTCAGGCCGGTAGCGAGAGACTGGTTCATCAGGTTGACATCCAGTGATGTACCTGACCCCTCGATTACTGAGTCGTTACGCAGCCCTAGTACTACCCGGCACCATTCAGAGCTCCCAGGCAATGGATGATGTGGGGATAAATCCATCAGGGCTAACAGAAGCTTTTTGCGAAGGTTAAAGTCAGTGTATTCCCTGAAAGAGGAAAGTTGGTGGAAGATGCTATCGATCTTTGTGGTGATAGAATTTACATGAGCGGTGGATGAAAGCTTGCCGTCCAGAATCAGCCCCAGATCCCTCGCTTCAGGGACGAAAGGGATTTTCTTTTCACCATATCCAGGAGGAGGAAGAGAATCCTCATCCAAGTCACTGAAGAAACGACGTGCTCCAAATATTATGGCCTTGGTCTTACCTAGATAGAGATTCAGACCATTCTTTTCCGACCAACGACAGATGTGCCCAATGTCTTCGTTCAGTTTACCAATTGCTGTGTCGATGTCCCTTGGAGAGCAGCTCGGGTAGATATGAAGGTCATCAGCATAAAGTAGTCTTTATGAGTTAATTATCTCATTACCTATATCTTGAACAAAGACTGAAAATAGTAATGGATCAATGATGGAGCCCTAAAGAACGCCCGAGTTTGTCACCAGCCAGTCTGTACAATTTTCATCATCGGTTTTCACGGCTAGAAGTCAATTTTTCAAGTATTCGGAGATCCAGGTGATGGCACTCGAAGCAATCCTCAGTTTGCCGAGTTTAGCAAGAAGAATCGAATGAGAGATCGTATCAAAGGCCTTCGAGAAATCAAACAGCACTATGATGGTCATTCTGCGTTGGTCCATATTGAACCTGATGTCATGGATTAGCTCCAACATAGCTGTTTGGGTGCTATGCCCCTTGCAAAAACCACATTGCAGCAGATCCATACGATTTTGTGTATCTAGGTGTTCTCACAGCTGGTTGAAGTCAATGCGTTCGAGGGCCTTGCTGAGAAACGGCAGAAGTGCTATTGGATGGTAATCCCCCGCGGATACCGGGGGAGTGCACTCATTTACAGGCCCTATCAGGGATTTTCTCCATAGCAGGGAACTTTGATGACAGCAGGGAATCATTGAAGACTTGAGTAATTGCCGGTAGTAGAGTGTCGAGTAGAGGAATAATCAGTTGACGTGGTACAGTGTCCGCACCAATAGCGTTGGAGCGCAGTGACATCAGTGCAACCCTAACTTCCTTTTGTGTGACCCGCAAAGAGAAGAAGTCATCATGGAGATCAATATGATCAGGTACCGGATTCATGGTGGCTATGAGTGAGGCTGACGAAATGGATGCAAAGAAGGCACTAAGTTCTCCCGGAGAAACTATCAAGGTAGCAGAGGAGGATGACTTTATCAAACCAAGATGACGTAGTTCACTCCAAATCTATAATGTGGTTGTGGATCCGCAAGCCTGTTTTTGTAGTCCACCCTAACCTTACTCAGGTAGATGCGGTGAGAGTCCCACATGTTGCGGTAGTTCTGCAATGACTCAGCTGAACGATTCCGTCGATACTTATAGTATAGACGAGTGACAGTCTGAGATTCGGAGTGGAGATCATCATTAATTCATGGAGCATGGCAGCCATTGTCAATTTTCAGCTGTTCCTTTGGGATGAGTGTGCATTAACGTTTCCAGTTTAGTGGTAAACTGTGACACTGCTGAGTCTAGTGACTCTGATTCATTGATGATCCTGACCCAATCAATCGAGCTGAACTGGCGCTGGACGATACCACTTGACAGTGATTTGTAGTTTCAATAGTTAATGACATGAGGAAGTCAGTCTGGAGTGGGCAACTGCAGGGTCACTGAGATTAAATGGTGACCTGCTCCAAGTGGTCGATCGGACTTCGAGTAGTTAACTACTGTGTCTGAGTTGTTCACCATTTAGAGGTCGAGCCAAGTTGCTGAGATCCCGTTACGTGGGTAACACCATGGTCAATTAGTTGGAGTGAGAGCTCGGACAGGAGGAAACGGATTCAATTTGCATCGCCTGAGTTGCCGAGAAGATCAGCGTTAAAGTCACCAATCAGTATCTTGCTGCTAAAACCATCCGTGCAGTTTTCAAGTTGGTCACCAAGATTTTTTGGGCTGTTGAGAGGAGAATGAGGTGGACGGTACACGACGCCGGCAAAGACCTTGAGGTATTTTTCCAGTCAGAGTTCCTTGAGGAGATATTCCACCGCATGCGGTTGGCCACACCATTCGGTAGTTGAGAATTTTAGGGTGCTAAAACCCAGATGATCTGCCACGCACATTACACCGCCACAATGCGTGTTCCGGTCGTTGCGGTGAAGAGCATAACGAGGAAGACTCATCACGGTGTCAGATATAGTTGGAAATAACCAAGTCTCCAGCACTGCAAAGATGTGGAATCCCGGTTGATGGTCTAGATAGACTTCCAGGACATCCAGATGAGCACAGAGCGAGTTCACATTAAGACAGCACACTTTAAGTAAATAATCAGGTATTTTGAGTGTAGAACTGTCATGAAAAGACTCATTAATAGTTTTATTCCTCGAGTTGAAGCTGGTCATGAGGGCAGCGGACTTCAGTAGGCGTCAATCTGGCTGGTAGAGAGCAGATAAGCGATCAATGTCATCAAATGAGCGGACAGTGTATGTTAGCTTACCCTCAGCGAATTTAGCACACACTAGGTCATTTTTAACCCAGATGAATTGGAAACCTTTTAGTTTGAGGACAGTCTTGGCTTTCGAGAGAAGTTGAAATGTCTTAGATGGGAACAGAACATTCACACTGATCACAAAACCATTCTTCCAGGCCTGGACAGACTTGATGGCTTTTGGGACTAATTTCTGATTCAGCTGGTGACTCCCAAGGCAGCCATGAGACTTTTCATGGAGATTATTTAATTGACGGTGTCTGAATTGTTGAGGCAGACCACTATTGAACAACGAGCTGAGCGCTGTTGAGTTAAAGAGTGGGCTGATGCAGTATTTTCCGCATTAGGCTTGGGGGTGATCATGCGGTGGCTGATGTATACAGTAGGATCAAGTTCATGGCCAATGGCAAGTAGTATGGCCCTGATGATTGGAAGGGGCTCGGCCAGTGTAATGCTCTCTGGAAAACTAGATGAAGTGAGCTCCAAGTTCTTTGCTATGCTCTGGTTCAGTAAACGTTAAATAGTAGCAGTGTTGGCCGATGTGACAGCAGCAATCCCGTTCATTTCACCAGAGAGGGCCGTCAGTTGCGGGAGCAGGACTGGTCCTGGAGATAGCGTTGAGGAACTAGCAGCTGGAATTGTATTGACCTCCGCCGTCAACTCATGGACGGTTTGTTTCAAGAATAACTAGTCCGTGGCTACGTCAGCACTGTCTTTCTTCACTTCCACCAACTCATGCGTGAATTGATCAAGTTTTTCAGTGAAGCCATACTTGTACGCATTTCCAATTGGGAAGCTTGAAGAGTCGCAGTGACGCTTGTCATGGTGGATCGTCCTGGCGGTTTCTTGGGCTTCTTGAGATCAAGATTCGATGGCAAGGAGCCACCGGGAGAACGTTGACGTTTGTTGGAGTTTACCGAAGATTTAGACCCACTTGGAGATACAGCTCGAGCTGGTGGAAGGCCCGATAGCCCGTGTGGTAAGTATCAGAATCGTGCAATGGGGGAGGGGGAAGGCGAGAACATAGAAATGAATAAAATAAAGTGAAAAAGGTTGAAAAAAATAGGAAAAGTAAAATAGTTTTCAAAAAAGTAGGCAACTTAGCTAACTGTAGAGCATGATGCTGGCAAGTTGGTAACGTGGCTGCACTACCAGCAGAGTAGAGAGAGTAGTGGCTTATAGATGGCAGCAGCGGTGAAAACACATGGCTCAGGTATATGCTGTTGTGGCCCTTAACGGCGGCTACTGTGTTTCTAATTTCCGAATGAGAAATGATGAGAAGAAAATCCACTTGTTATGTAGCAATGTGGCCAGGTCGGGTCCAAATTAATATTTCAGCTGGTTATGTGCAGAAAGCGCATGCGATATACTGCAAAAGAAAGACGCCCGAGGGGCATTACAGGCAGTGAGGTCCAAAAAAAGACAAAACGACACAGCAATAGATATGGCTGTACTCACAGAGAGAGAGTACAAGAATGTTCGCCGTGTTGGTACAAGGGCGTTCTAAAGAAACGCTTCCTGAAATTATTAACAAACACGTAATGCATGGCGTAACTGTACATACAGACAGTTGGAGATCTTATTGCCAATTCTCCAAGGAAGGGTATGAGCACTTTAATGTTAATCATTCTCAAAATTATGTCTATCTGGAGTCAGGAGGCTCTACCCAGAACATCGAAAGTACTTGGCATAGCCTTAAGAGTTTTTTTTACCTAGAAGTGGATTGAAAAAGGAGTATTTTTCTGAACACTTTGCTGAATTCTACTTCATCAAAAGTCGCAATCAACATTGACTAATTGATGAATTTTATGATACAGTGAGGAGAGTCACTCCTTGCTTTCTCAAATTCGATAGTAATTTGGTTTATTACCCTAGCGAATTATACCGATATACATTCATACCGATTCTTTGAGTATTTTTTGGGTATAATTTTGGTATAGTAGACGTTGGGTAGGATTTTGGTATAATCTCCAGATTATACCCAAATCATACTCAAATAATACTAATATTTCCAGTATATTGGTGAAATTTTTATATCCAAATTATCCCGACGAAAACACCATTGTTTTCCTCTCTTCACTACTAAAATCAGAATATCGTGAAATTTCAAACAGAGAATTGTGGAATTCTTTGATTGAAAACAATTGGGAAGATTCTACAGTGGAATCTGCTTTCTGGAACTACCATAGCCCAGGGCGTCTAGCTGATTACGTCGCCAATTGTACGAAACCAATTATCTTCATTAAGGAAACATGGGCTACTGAAACCCTTGCCTATCTGTCAAAACTCTGGAATAACACTCACAATCAGCATTGGGTTGCAGTCTCGAAAGAGTGCAGGAAAGTGAGAGCCAGTGGAGGACTGGTATTGCTCTGGAAAAAAAAACTTTGTGGTATCTCAATTCTCCACACGTCAAATCATTGTGTATTCGGCGAAGCAAAATTTAAAGACTTCTTAATTATAATAAGATGTATTCACTTTAAGCCAGATATAAGCATAGTTTCGGAGTCAATTCAAGAAATACTATATGATATGAGTTCCAAATATGAAGACAAGTTATGGCTTATTGGGGGGGGGGGGGGGGGGGAGGGGGGGATTTCAATAGCTGGGTACGGGAATAAAACTCATGGCCAGCAGATGTACTTCGTGAGACTGCTCTGCATGGCATGAGGAATTCTTATTATAAGGAAACTAATCCAAGGATAAAACAATTGACTGAGTTTATGGAGGGGAACAATTTTTTATTACTAAAGTAGAACGGAGGGAGATTTCTTAGGCAAGATGACATATGTTGCAGGGGTGGTGCAAGTGTTGTTGATTTGGTTTGGGTTGATTCCCCATATCATAACTTAGTCAAACACTTCTTTGTTAATACAGACATAACCCTCTCGGATACCATCCTATTGGAACTGTAATGATCAATCCATATGCAAATGATATCATTAGAATGAAACCGTCTTTCAAGAAAAAAATTCCACTTGGCTGAAAACCAGAATTTGCGGAGACTTTTTCACAGGCAATGATGTGGTCCGTTCGGATCACCGTTGATCTCAAGACCGAATCGGCAAATGATCTAAATGATAATTCATGTAAAGCAATTAAGAAAGTCGCGTCAGACCTCAATTGGACGAAGATAACAACGAATACAATTAATACTAAATTCAAAAAATCCTGGTTTCATACGGAGTGCCAAAGCTCCAAGCTCGAGCTGAATGCAGCAACTGAGCTAATGGGAAAATTTGATTATGAAAAAAATACAGAATTGAATATGAGGAGGCAAAGAGATCATATGATAATTTACTCAAAAATACTGATCGTTTTGCAGAAGTGAGGGATTCGAAAGTTTTCTGGCAGACAGTTGAATTTTGCTCCAACTTCAAGCCAATAAGGTACGATGTTACTCTGGATGAGTGGTATGCTTATTATCGGCATACATACCCACCTAGAGTGGCATGCACATTCACTTTTTTCGGGACTAGTGACCCATGTTTATATTCATCTATCACCTTAGAGGAAATCGTCGGTAATTTACAAAAATGTAAGTCGCGGAGGCCTCAGGGCCAGAGGGTATTTCAAATGACTTCCTAAAATTTTTGCCAGAAAACTGGTTACTTTTTCTAACAAATTTTTTTGACAAAATACTTGAGACCGCACAGTTACTCATTTCTTAGACTAACATACAAATGACAATGATTCATCAGAAAGGGTGATAGAAAAGATCCATTAAACTATAGAGGGATAGCATTGGTAAATTGCATCATCAAACTCTTTACTATGATTCTCAGGGGTGGACTAAAGAGGTGGGTATCTGAACATAACATCATACTAGAATGTCAAGCAGGATTTGTAAAGAAGAAAAGTTGTGCAGATAATATTTCCACTTTGAGCTCAGCAGTCGATTTCCAGTTTAGGTTACGGAAAAGAAAAGTTTTTGTTCTTTTTGTAGATTTTAAACGTGCCTTCGATTCTGTTAATCACCATAAACTATGGCACTTTCTCCACGAAATGAATATAAGTATGAAATTTATAAAAATTATTGGATAATTGTACGGATCTGCGTCGCTCAGGGTTGAACAAGGCTTTAACTGCACAAACTTCATTGAAATAACGGAACGTGTCCCCCAGGGGGAGTCTCTGAGCCCGCTCCTGTTTATACTTTCCATCTCTGACATCCAACCATTCTTTTTCGATAAGGGTATTCAGGGACTCCCTCTGGATAGCTCCCATGATCTCTCCCAACTAAATTCCGCTAACGACATGACATCTTTGGCTTGCAATAAAAACGAAGCCCAAAAAGTAGCAAGTGTATTATATGAGTGTGTGCAATATAAAGATCTCATTGTGAATTTAAAGAAAACACAGATTGTAGCTTCCAAAAATGGAAGATGGGCGAAAAGCGAGGAAAAGATTCCTTATGGGGGTGAAAAAATAGAGAGAGTCGGCTTTCATACACTTTTGGGACTGGAATTACGCTCTTCTCTGTTGGGACTGAAGGCAGCACGAGCCGCAATCCTTTACGTCTTGAGTCGGATTTGGCTCCCATTGCCGTCAGAATCTTTGAGAGCACTCTGGCATGGATCGAAAAATTACTTGGAATGGACGACACTAGGCTACCGAAAATCTGCTAAAAACGCCACCTCTCCTTGTTGAGAAATTCGGCTTCTGAACTCAGTGGGAAGCAACGATCCTATTTTGAGAAAGATAATTGGATTTACCATGTTAAGAATCCAGGAAATTTTTGGACGTCCACCGAAGTTACTCATCGTGTGGACGTGTTACCTCTCGATGATCTACAATTGAGTGAACTGTATTTTTTGATAGGCTCGTACTCTCTTCGCCTGGCTGTGACAGGAAGGGAATACACGGAGCTGGCTTCAGATTCATCTCGACAATTGCATGCGTGAAATAACTTCATGCGACACACGTGATTTATAATAAATATATAACGGTTTTTAATGATGACTTTCAACGAATATTTACAATATTCACACGGGTTTTCACTGATAATGTTCAATTTTCCTTTTCACTGATAATCTTCGCGGGTTAATGCTCCCTAGATGATCGCGTTTCCCTGCCGGGTTGTAAGGCCGGTCTTACATCGAATTGCTAGATAAATGATTCAATTGTTGAATTTCACTGATTATCAATTAACAAACCGATTGATTGGGATTCTAATGACACTACATGTGTCTATCTACTGTAGCGTCGGTTTATTCGATACCAAATGTCTCTAACAATTATGATAGATAATTTCTTAGATGATGCACTGACCACGTGGCGTCTAGCAGTTCATGCAGTTAATAGTAATTAACTGAAGTTAATTTCCCAATAATTGTCTTCATCAATTGGTAATTAATAACACTGATTGGAATGATGATGCACGTACGAAGTTGATGTTAATTAGCGTCGTTTAGCAAGTTATTAATTTGAGCTACGTGACCGTTAATATCGCGCGCTGATGCGTTTTTTTTTATTAAGTTCATGATAATTTACGGATTACGCGAAGACACGTTTCCACTGTTTCGCGGCTCGATGGTCAAGAGGGTCTCAGAATGAGACGATGGACTTCATCGGTGGTGATAACGCTCTGGATGATAATCGGTCATCAATTGAACTAATTGATGACCCACGGATCGGCTGATAACCCTGGCTCGGCTGATAATCTTGCCAGGATTTTTAACATACCAAGTCAATGACCTGGTACAAAGACTGACACTTCACTCCAAAAAACTCGATTGATTATCCCTAGAATCCTCCGAATCCATCCGAAAGTTCGAGATATTTTCTCGCCGTTTTCGAAAAATTAAAATACCACAAGCATCGCATATACAGTCTCAAACCAAGCTTTTGTAAGGAGTTCATCGTTCAAGGTAATCTGAGTGAATTCATGTGTAAAGTGTTGTGCTGTTCAGCTCATACTAATTTCTGGATTAAATTTTTGGAGAGGGGAAAAAAAGTGATATTCTGCGTGTTAATTTAATTTAAGACATAATTACCATGGTGGAATCACTAGTTACCGGACATACTCCAGCTGACGAACATGGTGGCAAAATATACTAATGAATGGTTAAATATACTGATAAGTGAGAAAACCAGATTTCATAATACTTGCCACGTGTCAAAATGAAATGAAATCTTTCATCATTTTAGCAATTTAATTCTCCATGTCCAAATACTAGTGCCATTCCCTCAACTGTCTGATAACTGGTGCTTTCATGGTATCTCTGAAATATGTGAAATGTAATTTATACGATGTGTTGGATACATTTACGTATTCACATATATGATATGTGAGACGTATTAAATTAGAAGGAGACGGGAAGAAAAGTTCAGAACTTTGAGATTCTTATAATTCTCGATTGAAATAGCTTGCCTTTAGTCGTCTGTATGTTTTATATTTTCTCCAATTCAAGCGTAAATAAATAAACTGAATTTTTGATGTCCAGGCGAGTGGTTTTGAGTGCGCGAAAAATGGGGAAACCCCATTTTTATACCTGTAGTCCCATCCTTCTTCAAGCCATGGAAGGATTAGAGAGAGATAGACATATTGAAAGGATTAATAGTTTATAATAAATAAAGTAACTCAATTAATCCACTTCAGTTAATTTATTATAATATTTCGAAATATATTTACAACGTTGATCAATTTGTATTCAACTTTGATTCATTGAATCAGTGCGAAACGCGACTTGACACCTCTGGTGCTCTTGGGCGAGTGTCCCGCTGACGCTCTGATTCTCGCGCGATTCTCCCTCAAGTTTGGGGGAGAGTTGTCACGTGATTTCTCCATGAAATCTATTTTTGAATAATTTTATTTTCCGCTGGACGCTTCATACCTCCCCTACTTTGAAGAGATATGGCTTATCTCCTGGCGGCACTGGAAATAAACTAGAAGAATTTAATACTATTCTTTAATCCTAACTTATACTAACTTATTAACTATTTAACTTGCTAAATATTTACAACTTATATTGATAACTTAATTAATCTACTTGATTCTAATTGATTATTCCAGTTTTTATATATGACCTGAAGTGGAAGCTTTTGAATATATGAAAAAAAATTATTACAATTTGCAATAAGAAGAAAAACTTTGTCTCTGTTCGAGTGTTGAATGAGAAAGTGTTCTCGTTTCCTCCTGTAACAGACTAAAATTATTATGAATTTCTGACAGACAAGAAAATCAATAATTTAGAAACGGGTAAATATAATAAAAAAAATAAAAAAATTTTAGAGAACAGAAGACAGTGCAGGATATTAAATGTTAGTTCGGGAATTGAACTATTTTCCGTGGCCTCCCCACTGGTCTTGGATTCAATTGTTGTTGCCCATATTGTCCGGCATAACCTGTGGATGCTCCTGGAACACCATCTCCACCTCTCGCTTGACCTGGTTTAGGTCTGGGACGATGTTCTTGTTCAATATCATCACCTGGGAGGATGAAGGCTGGTTTCAACCTATCTATTGAAACGTAAGTCTCATCCCCATTTAGCAGGATCTTGAACGCCTTGGGTGTCCGTTGGAGAACTTGATGAGGTCCTGTATATGGCTGAGACATCAATCCTTGGTGAAAATCATTCCTCAGGAACACGTGAGAAGCAGTCTCCAATTTCTGAGGCACGAATGTCGGCCTCGCTCCGTGTCTAGATGTCTGTGTTGGAGCTAGTTCTCTCATCCTCTCCCTGAGGGCTTTGACCAATTGGTGTGCAGGTTGATTGTTGTTGGATGGTACGAGGTATTCCCCCGGAAGACGAAGAGGTTCACCAAACACCCTCTCTGCTGGTGATGTCTGAAGATCTTCTTTTACCACAGCACGCATGCCCATTAGTACCACAGGAAGAGCATCATACCAAGATGCCCCGTGACATTTGAGTGCTGCTTCCAACTGCCTATGCATCCTCTCCACTAGCCCGTTGCTTTGAGGATGATAGGTGGTGGTGTTGATGAGCCGGACTCCCAATAGTTGTGCTAGCTGCTGAAAAAGTAACGATTTAAACTGAGCCCCTTGATCTGTCGTGATCCTTACCGGCATACCAAACATTGCAACCCAGTGGTGGACGAAGGCTTCAACCACGGCTGCTGCTGATTGGTTAGCGAGTGGTATGGCCATGGGGAATCTTGTAAATCGGTCCACCAATGTCAAGCACACTGTGAATCTCTTGGAAGCAGGTAATAGCACAAGGTCCATCTGGACATGCTCGAATCTCGAGGTTGGAAGTTGAAATTCGCCAACTGGTGCTCTGGTGTGCCTGTTAATCTTGCTCCTGTGGCATTGCAAGCACGTTTGGGCCCACAATCGGCAGTCTTTTTTAATATTTGGCCACACAAAACGCTGAGTCACCAATCGTACTGATGACTTGATGCCTGGATGAGCAAGATCGTGGATGGATAAGAAAACTCTCCTCCTGAGTGATTTTGGGACGAATGGACGTGGATTTCCCTGTGATGTATCGCAGAATAAGCCGATTTTGGAGTCTGGGTGCTCAATGAAATTCAAATCAAGGCTGTGTTGACCTGAACGACGAAGTTGCTGCAGCTCCTCATCCCTCGTTTGCTCGAAGGAGATGTCCCTGTGATTAACAGCAGGCGATATCACTTCGACTCTTGATAGCGAATCAGCAACTACGTTCTCGGCTCCTGGAATGTGTCTGACGTCCGTGGAGAATTGACTGATAAAATTCAATCTCGTTCGTCGCACTGGCAGGATCTCTTCGTTTTTCTTTAGGAATGAATGAATTAACGGTTTATGATCCGTATAAATTGTTACCTGCCTTCCTTCGATGAGATTCCTAAAGTATTTTACGGCGTGGTAAATGGCTTCTAATTCTCGATCAAATGGGCATGAGTCTCTGGACGACTCTCTGAACTTCTTGCTGAAGAAGGCAAGTGGTTGCCAACGATCATCGACCCATTGTTGAAGGACAGCCCCCATAGCATCACCCGAAGCATCAGCAAAAATACCCCAGTTGGCATTGTGTCTCGGATGTGCTAGTATAGTGGCTTCAGCAAGTGCTTTCTTGCTGTCGTTGAAGGCTTTTTTCAGGGACTCATTCCAGGCAATTGGCTGCTTGCTATTCAGCTTCGTTCCCTGCAACAGATTATTAAGAGGAGCCAGAAGAGATGCTGCGGATTTGATGTGCTTTCTGTAAAAGTTCAACATCCCTAAATACCTACGCAGCTCTTTGATTGTTTTGGGAAGTGGAAAATCGGTGATTGCATTGACCTTGTCAGGGTTTGGCTTGATACCATGCTTATTCACAACATGGCCCAGGAACTCGACCTCTGCTTGGCCAAGGACTGTCTTCTCCTGGTTTACCACCAAGTTTACCGCTTTCAATCTGTTGAAAAGTTCTTCCAGGTCTTTTAGATGCTGCTTGCTGGATTTGGACGCCACCAAGAGGTCGTCAATATACGCATAGACGAAAGGAAGATCCCTTGTGACTTCGTCTATAAACCTCTGGATAGTTTGGGCTGCATTCCGAAGACCGAAGGTCATTTGCGGAAATTCGAACAATCCAAATAGTGTAATTATTTCAGTCTTTTGGATGTCCTCTGGAGCCACAGGAATTTGGTTGAACGCTCTGACAAGGTCCACAGTGGAGAATATTACAGCTCCATCCAGATTGGCAGTGAAATCCTCCAGGAATCTTACGGGATATTTGTCTGGTATTGTCCGAGCGTTCAACAACCTGGAATCACCACACGGTCGCCATGTTCCACCTTTCTTTGGAGCTAAATGCAGAGGAGAAGACCACGGGCTATCAGATCTTCTCGTTATTCCCAACTGCATCATTTTCTCGAACTCGTTCTTGGCGATTTTTAGTTTTTCTGAGGATAATCTTCTTGCTCGGCAGGCCACCGGTGGTCCAGGTGAAGTCTTAATGTGGTGTAGTGTAGAGTGATTAGTTGAAGAGAGCACACCATTGGGTTGTGCTATTTCTGGATATATCTTGAGTAGCTTCCAATAGATTGATGAATCTTCATTTTTAATGACTTTGATTGAGGCTACACTGGTAGAGCCAAAGGATCCATTGGATTTCATCCCTGTTGTACCATCCTGAAGACAGCCGTTCCTCAGATCCACCAGGATTCCGTGATGACGAAGGCAATCGGCCCCAATGATAGGTGATGATACGTTGGCAACGATGAATCGCCACGGAAAATCTCTCCGTAAATTGAGATTAACATTTATTATTTCTGTTCCATAAGTATCGATAGTTGAGTTATTTGCTGCCAACAGCCGGAACTCGCTGGGTCTGATTCTCTTACTATTGCCTGGAGGCAACACCGAGACATCAGAGCCCGTATCCACGAGAAAACGCCTGTTGGAGCTAGGGTCCAGCACGAAAAGTCGGCTAGACGAGCTTCGTGGATTAACTGCCGATTCCATTAATCCACATTCCCGTTTTTTTGTTGAGCATTCTGCTGCTGGTTGTTCTGATGACCATTGTTGCGTGGAGGCTTTTCTTTCCAGGAACAAGGTTGCCTGCAGCAGCGTGAGTTGACACCGAACTTCTTGTGAAAATAGCAGAGAACTCTTCCATTCTTGCTCCGAGATCTTGATCTGTTCCTATTGTTACTCCCTTGATTCCTTTGATCAGATCTCCTGTGTTCGGTGGACAATTGACGTATCTCAGAGATGAGCTGCGTCAACAAAGTATCGGTAGAGGAAACTGGTGGAGATGGAGTTGGCTCTGGCCGATGTTGAATTGCTGCCATTGTTTTAGGCATTTCAATCTCCATCATCCTGTCTGCTGCTTCAGACAACTCAACCAACTCAGCCCGGTCCAGTACAGCCAGGCAAGTGTGGACATGCATCGGGAGGTGACTCAACCATTGGTTTTTTAATATTTTTTCTGGAATACCTGGTACCAGTCCTTGGAGGTGTCGTAAATGTTGAGACGGCTTCTTGTCTCCTAAAGTTTCTCCATTGAGTAATCGATTAATTCTGGATTCTTCTGAAGAAGAGAAACATTTAATTATTGCACCTTTTAGATCTGAGTACGGAGAACGAATACCAGGCTCTAAAATAAAACTTTCTACTTCCGCCGCAATTTTTGTTGCGATGTGAGGAGCTACAACTCGAAATTTCTCTGCTTCTGTGACTATGTCGAGTTGCTCAAATTGCAGCTCAATTTGTGCGAACCACAGCATCGGCTTCTCTGCGTTGAAGGGTTGGACCGTGATGCGGGGTACGAAAAGTTTCTCTTCTCTCTGTACTGATATACCTGGTTCAACAGTGCTCCCCTTCTGTTGAATCACCATCTTCTTCTGCTGCTGTTGCATTATCTGTTTTTGCTCTTCAAGTTGGTCTTGAAGTTTCTTGACTAAATCAGTTTGTTCCTCCAGTTGTGTCATGAAGATCTCCTCCTTGGTTGGCGGCATTGTGAAACTTTGTCTCAAAAAAAAAAAAATAAAAAAAAAAAGCAAGGAAGAAAAATTAAAAATATTAAAAATGAAATAATTGAAACTGTTCTTCCGAAATTCAAAAGTCTCGAGACCACGTTACTTTAAAGGGGAAATGTCAATGTCACTGGTCTCACAAAACTTTAATTTTTCAATTTTATTTTTATTTTATTTTTGACTATTTATTTCAGTTCATCACCTTTAAATTCAATTTAAAGATTCATCTCTGGGATTATTTTTCTGTGAATTTATTTTATCTTTATTCTATTTTCAATGCGAAACACTGTTCTTGAGTACAGGTGTTTTTCGTCCTTGACCACTGTAACTCGCGCACTTTTGCCTCTTTGTCTCGAAAATTTCCAATTTAATCTTTTAATATTCACAGAAAAGAAAAATTTTCTCGTGTATAATTTAAAACTCGATTTAATATCGTCTGTTTTTTTTTTTTTTTTTTTAGTCTTCAACTTAAATTTTAACACTAGTTTTATCACTTAATTACTCTTAAATCTAGTCTTAATTCCAGTCACTTAATTTTAAGTTTTTTACACTAATTCGCTTTATTGTTTTTTTTTTTTTCTCAGTTTTTATACACGGGACTCACACAGAACAAGAAAATGTCACTTATCAAGGGAAAGTCTTTACTTGAATAAGGCACTAAACTTTTTACTGTTCACTCTTTTATTGTTCACAGAAAACGTACGGGGTCACCATTTGAAGGGATTAATAGTTTATAATAAATGGAGTAACTCAATTAATCCACTTCAGTTAATTTATTATAATATTTCGAAATATATTCACAATGTTGATCAATTTGTATTCAACTGTGATTCATTGAATCTGTGCTCTTGGGCGAGTGTCCCGCTGACGCTCTGATTCCCGCGCGATTCTCCCTCAAGTCTGGGGGAGAGTTGTCACGTGATTTCTCCATGAAATCTATTTTTGAATAATTTTATTTTCCGCTGGACGCTCCAATATCCTTCAAGGGTAATAAAAATGAAGCTATCCAACGTCAACTGGCAGCCAAAAGCTTTGCTACCCTCGTTAAATATTGAAGTCGAACGAAGATTTTCGTTATCATGAGTCGTCCTTTTTGAGTAATGACGATTCAAAACGATATTTTGGCACTAAGTGACTTTAATACCTCTATGACTGATACCGAAAATCCGTCGTTTAACTTCACGTTGATGTTGGAAATTTTCAGAATACCCCTGAAAAAGGGGACAATTTCGAAATCGAAACTACGCCTCATGAAGGCTTATTTTTCGACACAGGATGAATATATTATTCTGTCGCACGAAACAAGGTATGCGATTGAGAGCAGGGAATTCATGGGAATTATCTATGGAGGCTTTTGTAATGGTAATCAACATGGTTGATTGAGTGTCCCGGGAAAAAGTGTTCAGATCTGATCAGATCAAATTAGATCTGATTAGATCTAATTTGATCTGATTAGATCTGATTAGATCTGATGAAATTGAGAAATTTGATATGAATAGATCTGATTAGATCTAACTAGATCTGATTAGATCCAACTAGATCTGATTAGATCTAACTAGATCTAATCAGATCTAATCAGATCAATGCCTGATCAGATCTGTTTAGATCTGATCAGATCTAACCAGATTTGATCAGATCTAACTAGATCTAATCAAGTCTATTTATATCGGTTCATCAGATCTAACCAGATCTAATCAGATCTAGTCAGATCTAATCAGATCTAGTCAGATCTAATCAGATCTAGTCAGATCTAATCAGATCTAGTCAGATACAATCAGATCTAGTTTGATCCAATCAGATCTAGTCAGATATGATCAAATCCAATCCAATTCACATTATGATGCATCAGGCAATGGATGAAGACTTTATAAGGTAGAATTTAATCAAACTGAAAATAGCGAACATTTGACAATTCCTAGTTTTTTTGAATTTCTTCAACAGATACATTATTTTAAAAAAAATGAAAGATATGCACATATATGAAATTCATAGAACTATAAATACGACTTTTTTTGAAATGTTTATTAGATGAAAATTTATCTGTTTAAAATAATCCACAATGTGTCAGATCTAGGCTCATTTCATTATCATAGAATTGTATATTTATTTTCGCGGATGATTCTGCATTCCATTTGGGCAGTCCCGACTTTCCTCCGGAGTTATTTCCTCTAATATTTCTGATTTTCTTCAATTATAACGATTTAAATTTCAAATGATATCAAGGAATTGTGTGATAGCTGAATGGTTAAGGTAATAGTCTAGTAATGCTAGGATCCCGGGTTCGATCCCGCTGAATCGCATTTTTTTCGACTTTTTTTTCTTCAAAAACTCCAATTTTGATTCATTTGTTTAGCGAAGAATTCAGATTTTTATTTATTTTTTATTTTCTCTAAAAATTAAAAATTTTCATTTCAGATTTTTTGTAGATCCAATTGGATCTGATCAGATCTGAGGAACTCAGATCTAATTTGATCTAATTAGATCTGATCAGAGCGTGCCAATCCTCAAATCTGATCAGATCTAAGGAACTCAGATCTAATTAGATCTGCTCAGATCTAATTTGATCTGATCAGATCTAAGGAACTCAGATCTAATTCGATCTGATCAGATCTGAACATTTTTTCCTGGGGTATGAATGTATCGTGCAATGCAATTCTAGCCAAATGATTGATGGATTCGTTCATTTCAGGTTACCGAAACTCCGCAGTTGCTTTCTTGACTGACGTTCTAGAGAAAGATAGCCGCGCGTGAACCTGATATATCACTTTTGTAATCCATCATTTAGTTAATTCATTCCAATTTTCCCAATTCTGATATATCCCTGAATAATTTTCAGGAATAGCATATTATCCAACAAGTGCGGTAAGCTTGTGTGATTACAAAACTCATCTCCGGCTCGTTTCGCTACCTGACACTCGGTAAAAAAAAAACTTTTCACACGTGTAAAGTATAGCGTTTTATTGTACAACGTGCAGAGAGTGCCACTGCTCTCCTCATGGCGTGCGATAAATGAAATCGATTATTGGAGTAAAATAGTATCATTCTCAATTACTCTATAGTTATTTTGGAGTGGAAAATTACCCTTGCTGGAAAGATTATCATATTTGAATCAATCCGTATTTTTCTGACTACCAGTGTGCGTGAAATTTCGTGGAAGATCACATTGATTGGAGCAATCATTTGTAAACTTCCAACAATAATAACACGACTAGAACTTCGAAAACATGTCACATCTCACTTGTAATTGATATCGTCGATATTATTCCGATACTGAATATTCTCTGGAAAGTTGCAAATAGATGAATACATACGCCCATAAGTGCTTCTATCTTCAGCTGAATGATGCATATACACAGAAGGAACTCTGGGTGAGAGAAAAAGAAAATAGAAATGATTCAACCTTCTTCAATCATGCTTATGGGAATCCGGCAGATGGTTAAAATATTCATTTCGTGCAGCCGTGCATAGATTATGAGAAAATGATTCCCCAGAAATGCAGAGTCGAAGCTGGAGCAATTTGATACAATTTCCTCTATTACCATCGATTTAGTACATCAAATATTAATATCTTCTAGGGAAAAGCAAGCGATGATATCCAATAGTTTGGAAGTATACGTTGGCGGAGTGAAGCATCATGAAGAGCTCGAAGGAAATTCATCGAAGTGTTCTGAAGATGATGACATCCGTCTTAAGGTCGTGAAAAAATGTATACAGATATATGAAATGAGTAGGGGAGAGCGGCGCAATATGATCCGGGATTTTTGATGAGAGTGAATACTGTTCAGAATTAGATAATTTTCAGTTGGGCTCTAATAGCGATGCACAGGTTCGTGAGTGGAGTGAAAAATGGATTATAAAGAACAGGTTGATGAAGTACGAGAAAATAATCGTCCGTTTCATCACAAAAGTCATCTATCTACCCTCAATTCCTTTCATGTAATCGCGAGGTAAGTGTATCAACTTCATTAGCAATCATTACTGATACTTGTCTGAATGAATTAACTATGAATAACCACAATGGTTCTAACACATCAAGAAGCTGATGAAAAGTGAATCGTGCATTGACTGGTGTAAGCCAAAAATAGCCGAACGGACTGAATACGCACGGATTTGTAGAACGGATTGGTACGAAGATGAAACACGAAGGACGATACAGCAGAAAGATAAATACGAAATTGCTGAGCACTTTAAGACGAAATTTAGCTAATGTTACATATACAGGATGACAAGAAGACTAACCTGCATCTTGGATTCGAAGATTGAGGTTATCGACGGACCAGTGATTTCGCTAATCACAGTATCTTCTTTATGATCTGAGGTCTTAGTAGCTGGAAATAACCCGTTTTTCATGGTTTTCGCAACAATTTGACGGATACTTCTGACTTGGAATGATGCATAAAAATTCCAACAAGGACAATTGAAGCAGGTGAATTTCGCATCGTTGCATCTGTATACGACCAATTGAGTACGAATACTGGAGTTATCAATGGATTAATTGAAGCATCGAATACTGATCGTAACAAAACAAATGAACAGCCTAAGCATAAGCAGGAGTACTCACTGATGAATTGAAAATTGATAGATTCAATTTCACAAAAAAAATCGAAATTTCACATTCGATCTTTATTCCTTTTTTGGATGGACTTCACATTGGGTCTACGGAGTGTGTTAAACGAAAATGATCATACTTGAATCGTTCAAATGAATTTATTCATAATCCTCGACAATTGGGTACTTTGTTGCATTTTTTTCTTAAAAAATTAAGGTTGGGCACGATTTCAAGGAATCAAATAGTCATAAATTAAGAGAATTCCAAAAATTGCCGAATGGACTGAGTGCTCATGAATTTGGAGAACGGGTTGGTACGAAGACGAATCACGAATGAGAACGTATATCGTCAGATTCGTGTGCTGCTGGCTCAATAGGCTATTCGGATAGGCACTCGTGTCGCTCCTGGACATGCCACCTACGTGGAAAAATGTATTTCTTCACTGAATCCTCAAATCCCTAATCTAGAATGCCTGGTAATCAAATCAGTTCTTTAACGAGGTTTTCCACAAAGAATTGAGAAAACTATCCAATAATATAAATATATTGGAGTACTTTCAATGTTTTCCAATTTTTCGGGAACTCCTTCATTGAAAAAAAATCCCGGATCATTTGACTCCAGAGTTTCATTTTGCCCGGTCACCCTTGCTATATGCACCTGAAATTCAAGTTAGTTAATGGTTTGTTCATACAGATATGGTGGAATTTGGTCAGATGTAAAGGAGTCTTCCACTCTCAGGAGATATCTTTTCTTCGTCTATATTTTTTCAATGAATTCATTCACATGGATATTCACGGTGACAATATTAGCAGATCTGTTATCCAATTGTTCCAACCTCTTGATAGCAATCGAAGACAGCTGCATGCTAGCTGGTGCCAGTCTCGTTGTTTTCAAGAGCACTGTTTTCCACATTCGTCGGAAGGAAATTATAAATTTGATCAACAGAATATACGAACCTGTTGATTTTCTTGCGAAGTCATCAGGTAAACTATGTTTCTTAGCCAAAGTTATTTTATCCATGACAGAAGAGAAAGAGAATAGCACCATCGATTCGGTTACAGAGATTAGGAGCCGTGTAAGTCATTATGGATATGCTGACTTGAACATAAATCTACATACCCGGAGAAAAATGTTGAGATTTGATTACAGTATGGAACGGAATGACTATTCTCAATACGGATCACATATGGGCTGCCCGGAAGGCTGAGTTAGAAATATGGGGTGAACTGACTATACTACAAGTAATATTCCCAGTATTTTCCATGCAGAAAATTTATATATCACTGAATTCCCTAGGTTCATTGAGGTTAAGCTCGTGAAAAATGATTCAAATTCATGTGCAGAATTGAAGAACAGTCCATAAGTGGCCCAAATTCTGAAGCATTGGAAACTGAAGACAGAGTTTTTGATTTGACCGACCGTATATAGATTATTTTCATTATTTCCTGATCTCACGTGATGCACAAGTTTCCGAAATTTGAAGGTATGAGGTTTCTCGGTAGCTTAACGGTAAAGCAACTGCCAGAAAGTAGATTAGTTGTGGGCTTCGATACTCACCCGAGATCGAATCCGGGCACCTCCAACTTTTTTCGGAAACTTGTGCATTTTAATTTATTTAATTGATTCAATTCTTCAATTTAATCGATTCATTGAATAATTTAATTTCCATTTTCACACGATAATATGAGATTTCAACTACTATAACCTGAATAGGTTAGAAGTTTAGATACTCAAGCACTTTGGGCCTTCTCTCCATTGAAGTTCAGATGAAATTCTCATGAACGAACGCCTGTATATGACCGAAATTGAAGACAAAGAAACTGAAAACATTTTATTCAATCTCCTGAAGAAGAAGTCACAATGAGTGGTAAAGACTAGGAATACAAAATGACTCAAACATCGTAATTATAGGAATTAAGAGAAAAATTGAGCGGCGTAGCACAGAACGAGGCTCACCCAAAAGTAAATTAACCATTATTTCAAATTGAGGTAGAATGATTGGCTTTTGAAGCGAAAATTGTGCTGAAGTGAGAAGGGAGATTCCAAATTGCGACAAGAAAACACATTTAATGAACTTTTGGAAATCGGGGTGAATTAGGCTCACCGAAAAACAAATATATGTTAGTTTTCAATAATTTCTCATTTTTGATGCACGTTGTCGATTCTCCTCATTGGATTGGATGAATAATCATTCACACGCAGCGTGTAGGGAAGAAGATACAAAAAAAGGAATTATTAGCATTGATCATGTATCAATGGTTCCTTCAATCTTATCAACGTTTTTACGAGCCTTCCCTTCACCCCTCCACAAACATTATTGGCAATTCATTGCAAGAATTACCTTGCCACCCTGGGCTACACGATGTAAATCTAATTGAAAAATTACAACAATTTGGAAGGACGATGCAGAAGAAGGATAAATATTGAATTGATGAGTACTTCAAGACGTAATTTCGCTAATGTTACACATAGAGTATGACAAGACTGACCTGCTTGTTGGATTTGAAGATTGAGGCTACCGACAGACCAGTGATTTTGCTGATCGCAGTATCGTCTTCATGATCTGAGGTCTTAGTGGCTGAAAATTACCTGTTTTTCATGGTTTTCGCAACAGTTCGACGAAAACTTCTGACTTGACATGATGCATAAAAACTGTAACAAAGACAGTTAGAGTAGATGGATTTCGCATCGTTGCATCTGTATAAGGCCAATTGAGTACGAATACTCGAGTTATCAATGAACTAGCTGAAGCGTCAAATACTGAGCGTACAAAAAGAAATTGGCAGCCTAATGAAGCGACAAATGAATTTATATATTTGAAATAAAATAGAAAACTCGAGAATCACGTGACCACTACCCCCGGGCCCCAAAGGGAGACGCGCGGGATTCAACGGGCACTCTACGGCGGGCATCGCGAACGTACAGTCGAGTTGTAATCTTTTCAATTTCGCATTGCGAATATTAATATTTAATTAGTTACATTGTAACAATCAATATTTTATGAATAAATTATAACTGAAGTGAATTAGTTAATTGTGCGATCAATTAAAATTAATTTAAATCCCTTCAAATGGTGACCCCGAATGTGTTACGAACAATTAGTGAACAATAACAGTTTAGTGCCTAATTCAAGACGTGAACAATCCTTGATTAGTGACATCATTTTTTTTATTTAGTGAAAATCCTAATTAACAAACAATTAGTTCAATTAGTGAATTATTAGTTATTTAGTAAAAACTGTGAAATAAAAACTAGAGTTTAAGTAGACAATACGTAAAAGTTAAAATTTGTGATTAAAATTAATCATAAAAACAATCATTTTTTTAAAATCAAGTTTTCAAACATTTGTGTAGAATAAAATTATTTTCTAACAAATTTAAAAAGATAAAAGTGGTACATTTTGCTAGAACTGTAGAAGAGTGAGTGAGTTTATCCGCTATCAAGGTCGAAAAACACCGGTGCGCGAATAATTTCTCTCTCTTGGAAATAAATAGACGATTTAATCGAAAATAGGATAAAATTCAAAGAAAATTATTCCAGGGATAAAATTCGAAGAAATTAAATAAATTTAAAATTAAAGGTGAACTACCGAATAAAACAAAAAAAAAAAAAATCAAAAGATTGCAACTCGACTGTACGTTCGCGATGCCCGCCGTAGAGTGCCCGTTGAATCCCGCGCGTCTCCCTTTGGGGCCCGGGGGTAGCGGTCACGTGATTCTCGAGTTTTCTATTTCATTTCAAATATATAAATTCATTTTTCGCTTCACTAAGCATAAGCAGAAGTATCCACTGATGAATTACAAATTGATAGGTTCGATCTTACACAAAAAATGGAAATTCCAAATTCGGTCTTCATTCCTTTTTTGCATAGACTGCATATCGGGCCTACGGAGCGTTTCAAATGAAAATTATCATACTTTAATCGTTCCAATGGATTTTTTTATAATCATCGACAATTGGGTACTTTGTTGCTTTTTGTCCTTCACAAATTACGGTTGGCCAAGATGATCTTTGAGACAAAGTACGGAGATTTCAGGTAATCAAGGAGCCATCAATCAAGAGAGCATTCGTAAACAAAATGAGTTTAACAGGTTGACTGAATATCACCGCACCCTAAGTTGACAAAATTGTTAATGAGGGCTTGCATTCAAAAACTCTGTTTTCCTCATTTGATGTGGAAGTAAACGAAACGTGGTATGTGGAAAATGAACGGGAAAGAAACGAAAATGGGCGTGAAGTATTTAAAGTTCGTGAAAATTTCGGAGAAATGTCCTAAATTGTGGACTTCTTGGAAAAAACTCGTCTCCACCGGAGTCACAATGAACTGTTGTGGGCCTCATAAGCAGGGCCTAGATGTTGGTTTGCCGTTTCATTAGGCTGGAGTTGACTGCATTCGAACATATGTCAGAATGTTTCGAACTGTCAATTTGAGATCTTATATTGAATTGGGTTCCAGGACACCATTCGATCACAGTTTCAAAGGATTCACTATTTGGAGATTCAGAAAAGAGGTGAGTTTCAATACGATGCGGATAAAAATTCAGATTTCCTAATTCTTCCTGCAACCAAGAGATTGGAGGAAAATAGTGTTGAAAAAGTCGTTGCAGATGCATCGCAAGAACTTGCCCAATGCGTTGTGAGTGCATTAAAGATCCGTCGCAAGTGTCTCGCAGGTGTGTTGCGAGCACGTCGCAAGTGCGTGACAAATTCTTCTCACGAGCGTTGCAGATGCGCTGCAAGGATATCTCAACGCTGTATAGAGCTCCTCAACACCATTTTTCTCTGTTCATCAATTGGCAGAAAAATCCAGGAATTTAAATTTTTACTTGAATCAAATTAAAACCACGGCTGGAGAATTCGTTGAGTTCCTCAGTAAGGACTAGAATCTGTTAAAAAGGAGAAATTGTAAATGCTATGAAAAAGATGATCAAGACAAATTGTCGTCAATAGCTAGTTTTTATTACTCAAAATGAGATTCCTCTTTACAGTAAAGCTGTTAGTTGCGAAATAATACTGTCCAAAAAACTATTGACCCGTTGATTAAACCATTAGTCACACTGAGTTGAATATTTTTGAATTGTTAATTGTCCAATTGTTGAATAACCTAAAATACACTGATAATTCACTGAAACACTGCACTGGCGATGTAGTCTCGAAAACCGGTGGTGTAGCTGCGTTGCAGAAGTCCTCAATAGAAAATATGCGTGCCCGTGAAATCTCATATATAAGTCTGTTACACTTGTTGAGGATTCGATAAACGATTCAGTGCATCAACAATGCATTCGTTGAAAAAACCCACCGATTAATCATATGATGAATTAGTTGAGTGTCGTCTACCGTTCCATAACCGTGGAAAACTCGTGGTAGACCGTTGAGCGCGTGATGAGAGCGTCCCGAAAGAAATGCTTTCCCGATGAATGACCGATGAGTACCTCACAAAAGAGATGCTCTCTCTATGAGAGCTCGATGGAGCTCGTTCCTGGATTATCCGGGAATTCCCATTTTTACGTGGCTAACGCTAAGCGGGGACCTGCTGCATTTACGCTTCAGCAGATTACTCGATGAATAAATTAGGGAATTGAATGAAGGAAATGAAAAATGTTAAGAACAATATTATGCTTGTTGGGCAAAAAAAAATAAACAAAAAGTAATCATATATATTAAATGTCTGAATTGTTGGACTTTCTCTTGAGCTATTATTTTCCAGCTGAATAGATCCTATAATTTCTTAATCATCTCAATGGCGATGATTTAATTTATAGGAACAATTCAAACGTGCTTGAATCCGACGACAACTTCAAAAAATGGAGGGGGAAATGTGGCACATGTTTTGAATTTCTTCAATGACCTGTTGATTCCATCAACGGATGTCGTGAAACACCCGACACTCATCATCGATGTCCTATCACAATAGATGCTACTCATTTGGAATGTTGAAAAGAGGCACTCATTGAACTTCATCAAATGTGCTTTGTTGGCAAGACTTGATATTAGTTGCTGATGTATCAACGATCAGAAACTGGATTCGAATAAGCAAAGATTTTATGAAACTCGAGGAATCACTGAAATGCGATGGTTTCACTGAATTCTAAAATTCATCGAAAAAAATATCGACTGGAACATCGTTTTTCCTTTACAAGAAACAATTTGCCGAGCTATCGGTAATCGGAAAGGGATCTGGAAATCGTTCTACTTCTAAATCAAGCTAGTGCTAAAATCCATAGGAACTAATTGTGAACGCATCCACAAAAGTTCATTGCTATTCAGTCTGGAAGATGTCCTTGACAACAAAAATCATCCACGATCAATAAACTCAATCTAAAAGCGACGACTGTGACACGTGCACATGGTGACTTTAGTGGTAACAGAGAATCCATCAATGTTGAAACTAGAATTCTGGACACAATGGCAAGTGTAGCCCATGTTATCAATCGTAAGCTCTCTGTGGAATGTGACGCCTGCGACATTGTTTCTTATAACTCCCCCGTGTCAGATAATGGAAAATCAATGACCTCGTTCAAACTGTCATCTAAAGTATAAAGTGAAGAATCTAGTTATATTGACGGTATATTATGTGATCCTCTGTCAAGGAACAAATTTTCTCTATTAAATACGTTATTACTAGGCTCGGATAATTTCTTCTTAAGATTGTCAGCTATTATTGAATGGCAACCATCATTTGGAAGATTAATCAAATTGTCTGTTTGCTGATATCCAACCCCTCAAGTAAGGGGCCTCGGACACGCAGATCTTCCAAGTCCAACAGGGAATATCCAGCCCTAATTATTACAAATCCATGTACGAAATGAGGAATATATATATTCAGCATTATGGTTCGAATGATTTTGAAAACATAGTTTCCGAATTAAAATAAAATGAAATAGCGATTCATTTGTTCATCGGTGAGTTGACTCAATCGAGAAGGCGTCTGCGCTCTCATCAAGACCCGTAATGAATGAGCCTAAAGAAGTTAGTACTATATGAATGTGCTGTGTGCAAAATACTGGTGAATAATATTCTCCCATAGTGAGATTGCTTCACTTCGTATTTTCAATTGAATCTCATAGGTCACGTGTCTTTCATCCGTATTGTATGCGAATAGTCATTCCGATTGTGAAATTGAATATGAATAGATTCAATTGATCACATCGAGTTGGATTCAATTAAATCCATTCACATCAATTCATCAGATCTAATTGAGTCTAGTCACATCCAATCCGACATGATCAAATCTATTCCATTTGATATGATTGAATTTGTGCACATACAAGTTCATACCCATGTCTGATCTCATCAAATTGACGTAGAGTCAAAAGATAATAATTGATTCCAACTAAATTACAGTTTTCATATTTTTGTCTCACGAAAACCGTTGGTAACGGAAACATCTGACGCACGAGTCCATCGATCATACTGAAGGAGATTGAGAGGACCTTCATTGTGCAGAATTTCGTATTCATTTTCACGATGAATTTCTGCACATAATTAATTTCCTATCAAATTAGTTTTGTTGAGCTCTGACGGGATGAGGCTGAATTCCAGATCTGATCAGAACTCAGATCCAATAGGGAACTTGCATATTTTTTTTTTATTTTTTTTTTTCATTTCTATGCATTCTACAGTATTGTCTGAGATTAGGGAAATTTTTTTTTTTGTTTTTAAATTGTTAATTATGGAGAAATTTACAATTAAAAATCTCCAAATTTCATACTGCTCTAAAACGGCTCTGACGTCATAATACCACATGCGTAATTCAAGCTGTGGCCAGTGATGGCGCGGCTGGAGGATATTTGAATTTTCGATGCGCTATACTCATAAAGAGGTTGTGTGTATAAATTTATTTGGAAGGAAACACATTTTTAATTGAAATTCTTTAAACAATGTTTGAAGTAAAGAAGAGGATAATAAAGAAATACGCATTTTTTGACAATCAGCATAACCTTCATACGCCTGTCAATGAGTAACGACAGGTGACTACAGATGGCGCACACGAAGATTTTGGTATTCTGACGTCATGTCCGATTTGGAAACGTTCAAAAAAATGATTTTTTAATTAATGTTTATGAATTAATTAACGAATAAAAAATTTTTTTCTTGCCTTTTCTGTTAATCACTATCAATAAATATTGAGAAGAAAAAATAACAAAAAAAATATGCAAGTTCCCTATTGAATTTGATGAGATCTGAAATTTTTTTCTCGGGTGGTACCATCTCCTAAACGACAGATTTCCATAAATGACGAAACAACCAAATTTCAGCATTCCCGAAAAATTATACCAGCAATATTCAAGCGGAGAAATTGTTAACACTGATTCTTCTTCTTTTTGCAGAACCTCTTGTATATGTTTTAATGAAAAATTATGTTTATTGTGAGAAGGCGCTTGAATATGGATTTTTCCTCGGTGCTACGTTCTTAGGAGGGGCATTTATGCTACAGAATCCGATGGTTAATGGTTCACTCCCAATCAGAGCACAATATCCCTTTGATACTATTGGAGAACCAGGGCACAGTATTGCAGTATTTTCACAAGGTATTGGTGTATCTGCTGCACTGTATGCAATTGCGGGTATAGATGGGATAGCTCGTAGTCTATGCAGATACATTAGTTTCCAGCTCGAAATACTGAATATCAATTTTCAACATTGCTTAACTAAGTGGCCATGCAGCAGATTTGATTCGACTGGGAAAACCTCATCAATTACGAATCCTGATTTCCATCCAAATTGTTTTGTGTTATTCCATCCAGATGAAGCCGAAATTACATGCAAGTCGTTCTTGGAACGGTTAAAATTATGCATTCATCATCATCAGAGGCTCATCAAAATTGTTGAGGATTTCAATCATACTATTGGATCTAGTTTGTTCATGCAAGCGCTAACGAGTACCTTAATGATTTGTTTGACTGGATTCCAAGCACTTCTGGTAAATATTCTATGACGTTCAGAATTTCTTGAACTTCAATCCTGATTATTAACAGCTTGCTGAGGATTCAACAGATTTGGTGGGATCAATCGTCTACTTATGCGTTGCTTTTACTCACTTAGCAACATGGTGTTGGTTTGGTCATATGTTGATATATCAGGTACGTAAATCACACAATATTTGACTTGACAGAAGGGTTCGAAAATTATGCTTATAGAAATTTCTAGAGAGATGTTTTCCGAATTTTTGGAACATTCTAAGTCATATTCCGATGAAAACTCAGAATCGTTTCGCTTCTCTTCGGAAGCAGAACTGCTGATGTCATGCGTGAAGCATTAGTCAGTGTGTCCAATATGAAAGACAAGGGTATTTGAACAGCAAAGCATACGTTGCAATTAATTCTGCGTTGACGGTATTCCAAAATTCTTGCGCAGCAAAATGCTTTCAAGTCGTGATCTTCTATCCACTGAGTTATGTGGGGAAAGTCGGAAACGATGGAAAGTTGCTCATTTTCAACATATTTCGTGAAAAAACAATAAGCGTTTGCTGAAAATTCTTAAGCAGGAAAATATTCGCCATACTTCCATTAATGATCCTAAATTTTAAAGAACAATTGTGAAAAAATTGCTATTGTTGTATCACGAAAAATTCATTCCAATAGAGTCCAGTGTAAGATTCCTATGTTGAAAGTGCAAATTACAACAGCCAAAATCTGTAAATTTAGTGCCACAGGAGGTATTGGAACTTTGCCCGTTGATAGAGGATATTAATGAATATTTATATGCAAATTGTCAAAATGATCATCATCAAATTTGTTTTTTTGAGAGCATTTCGATATTCTTCAAATGTTCCATGCTTTTCGGGCAGTTTGAAATTGAAGAGATAATAATTGAACAATTATCGCTAGCTGTGATAAAATTGTTCCCCTATAATCATTTCAACATCCCACAGAGTGATAAATTGTCAGATAGTATCTGGTTCTCGGGCTGGGAGGATGAGTTCAATCCAGATACTACTCATTTGATGGAAGTTTCGTTACGTCGTGCTAAACGAGTTCTTCGATTGAGAGCAGGGGATTTGTGGACATTATCTATGGAAACTTTTGTTATGGTACTTTTCAAGATTGATTGAGCGTATTATGCAATTCAATTTTAGCCGAGTGGATTGACTGATTGTTTCTGTTGTTTCAGATTCTCAAAACATCATACTCCGTATTTGCTCTCTTGAGTGCGGTTGTAGTGGAAGATGGCCGTGAATAATCTCATGTCACTTATGTGGACCATTATACAATCAATTCATTTTATCTCTTTCGAATTCCAATATATCCCATGGATTATGATCAACTAATAAAATTAATTACTCAAGAAAATAGGATTATTTCGAAACTTGCTATAGTCTCTTGGATTGAAAGATTCGTTTAATTCTAAAGTAATAGAGTCCTCTTCAACACAACGCCCATAATTTAAGCTCAGAACTTTATGATTAGATTTCACTCACCCCAATTCATGCGAAGAACGCTATTCCGTTGTTTTATCTTGGAATCTTCTTAATTCATTCAGAATCTTTCTGACATTCCCTCGTTTCAATTCGCTTTTCCAATTTTCTTTTGAATAACAATACGCATGAATGCTCATTAGGGTGGCTCATTTAGAAAATTTTTTGAATTTCAACTCTCGCATGCTCGAAAATGAAAGTTTATAAGATAAAAGAACAGGGAGATTTTTGTCAAATTTTTAAACATAGTTTTTAAGGCCGCGCGAGTTATTCAAAGTTGTATGAAAAATTTTGACCTATAGGCGATTCTCAACCATAAAAGTTGAAGTTAAACGGCGCAAATCACCTTCCATTGTCAGGTAGGAAAAGTATCAGGTCAAAGTAATGGGCATTCTAAGTCATAAATAAAAGGCTCAGTATTACCATTTACCTGCACTACTTGGCTTCAGATATTGGAAACATGTTAGAAAATTTTTTTATCGCAAATATTTTTATTAATAACTCTGTATTCAATCGTGACATTCCTAAAAAATTATTAACATTCATATTCTATCAAATCGAGTAAAGAAAACTTCGGACTATTTTTTTTTTTTAGTGTTTATTCATTTAAGCCTGTGTACATCATTTTTCATTAATATCTTAAAGACTGAGCGAAATAGAGCAATTTTTAGTTTTTTTGAATTTCTTCAACAGATAAATAATTTCTAGAAAAATGAAAAATATGCACATCTAGGACAGTTATAGAACTATAAAGACGGCTTTTTTGGAATGATTTTCGGATGAAAATTAACTGTTTAAAAAAATCTACAATGTGTCACATCTGTGCTCATTTCATTATCATAGAATTTTATATTTATTTTCATAGATGATTCTGCATTCCATTTGGGCATTCCCGACTTTTCTCCGAAGTTATTTCCTCCAATATTTCGAATTTTCTTTAATTATGAGGATTTTAATTTCAATTGACACCAAGCAATCGTCTGATAGCTGAGTGGCTAGAGTAACAGACTACTAATCGTATGGTCCCGGTTTCGATCCCGCTGGAACTCATTTTTTTTTAGATTTTTTTTTCTTCAAAAATTTCAATTTTAATTCATTTGTTTCCTAGAGAATTCAGATTTCCATTTATTTTTCATTTTCTCTAAAAATTTCAAATTTTCCATTCGGAATTTTGTGCAGATCCAATTGGATCTGATCAGATCAGAGGACCTCAGATCGAATCTGATCTAATTAGATCTGATCAGAGCGTGCCAATTCTCAGATCTGATCAGATCTAAGGAACTCAGATCTGATTAGATCTGCTCAGATCTAATTTGATCTGATCAGATCTGAACATTTTTTCCTGGGTTATTCATTTATGAATATCTTGGAAAGTAAGTGAGATAGAGCAATTTTGCTCTGAGTCTTTTCTATGGAGAATTTCAATAGCTACAAAACAAGTTTGAGGTAAAATCACTACATCTCGTTTAGTTTTGGAGATTTTCTCAAAAACAATTAAGTGGAGAAATCGATTTTTTCAATCAATTATTTTCGAGAATATCTCAGGAATTAAACGAGATAGAGTGATTCCACTTCTATACTCTTTTGGAGCGTTTAAAATTATCTACAGAATAGCATGAGAGTGCGATTGCTCTATCTCGTTGAGTTTCCGCAATACTCATGAAAAATTAGACCAGTAAAAAAGTAGAATTAAATTAATCGATTTCTTCATTTAATTGTTTTCGAAAATATCTTGGAAACTAAGCGAGATGGAACGATTTCACTTTCATCTTGGGGGGAGATCATTCTATCACTAGCTTTATCACGCTTATTTTACAAGATATTCATAAAAAATGAATGGAGTGAAAAAGTGAAATTGAATCAATCGATTTTTCTCTCAATAGTCTTTGAGAATATCTTGAAAATAAAGTGAGATAGAGTGATGCTATGTCCATTTTGTTTGATCGCTCTCAAAATTTTCTATAAAAAAGGATTCAGCCAAAATTGCTCTATCTCGCTTAGTTTCCGAAATATTGATTTAAAGAAATGAATGTTGTTCATTTTAAAAGTAAAATTAGATAAGTGGATTTTTTTGGAAATTGTTTTCGAGAATATTTGGAAATGAAGTGAGATAAAACAATTCTAGTGTCATCTTGTTCTGTAGCTCTTGGAATTCTCTTTAAAAAGGATTGAAGCAAAATTGCTGTATCTTGCGTAGTTTTCGAGACATTCATAGAAAAATAGTAGAAATACTCGCTTCCGATACATTCATAGGGAACAGGAGCCCGATGAACCCGTAGAAGCATAAATAAAGTAACGTTATTTAAAAAATTGCAATTTCTCTTTGAATCGTTTGATTTTTACCATTCAAGTTTGACCAGCATCAGCGTTGATGAATCATATTCCTAATATTCAAAATACGTTGAGATGGTCAAAATTTATCGAATTTCGGCATAAAAATAAAAATATGTACAGTTATTCATTACGTACAATAAAGGGATTAGTCCCTTCCGAAAAACGCCCGTCTAGGTCCTAATGACTTGACGCCTCTCCTACTACTTCCATTTTCCCCCACCTCTAACCCTCGGGAAAGTCCTAAAATCCCGACCAATCAGAGCAACCTTACCTCTTCTTAAAACTCAACACGATTGTGATTGGCTCGGCACCATTTCACCTTTTGTACATATAAATCCGACAATTTCAGAAAATAAATCAGTTAAACTTGTAACCTTAAGAGGATATCTGTACATACAAATGAAGAAAATAGTTAAAGGAAGACTATCATATTGTACACTCGTTCCGAAGTATCCAAGTCTCCAAGATACTTCGTTCCCCTCTCACATCCGTCTCACACATACAAAACAACTACACAACGATTAATTCAGCGTGTAGTATCAATCGAAAATATTAATCTGTATAGGACAGACCTTTAGAATTTAAAGACCTTCATTAATTTACAACTCTAAAGGATCACGAACGATTTAATATTCACTCGATTGTACACACTAGCAGTTATCAAAGTATGTTAATCAGCTCCCATACAATGCGAGAAATTCCAGAGAAGTAGTAGAATTCTTGTGTGACCGTACGAAATAATATAAAATAATTACTGAGTATTATTTCGTACAATAGTCATAACTTGATGAATCATACGTAATTCCATCCAATTATGCACACTGATCATATGCAGGTCCAGTCGCCAGATGTTTCTTCTAATAAAATAAAACACCAAAGACACAATGATTAAAAGAAAAATCTTCACTTCATTCATTGACACTTGTTGCAAACTTTAAAACTAAACTTAGTCCTCTTTTACTAAGAGTTTCTACTTTACCGACTAACGGTTATCGGTTCTGAACTTATTTCGGAGAGTTCCTTCGCGTTCCGCGTTTTGAGTAAGACTGGCTCTGCCTGGACCGAAGGCTCCTTTTATACTACTCCGGTCTATTGTTTATACCTATTAATTGAAATATTGATTTTATCCAATTTAAATGATAGTGTTTAGAATCCTGATCATTTTGGGATTATAATTATCTATTAGTGATTTTCTATTACTCGTTAATTTCTTATATTTGTAAAATTATGGATTTCAAATCGTTTCTCTCAACTCTCTAATTTGTTATAATTGAATAAATCATCTTTTCTTCCTTCAAACTTCCATCGTTTCATAAAACCGTATTCTTATTGCCAAAATGATAGTTTCTTCTCAAAACTAGTCCCTAATATCTAAGGGCTAGTCTAACCCTGTTATAACGGTTGTAACCGTACGGAAGAATATTAATTAATTATTTAATATTCGGCTCCGTGGCTGACTCGATCCATTGAATCAATCTTAATTCAATTGATCCAGTCACCCTGGTTATTTTCAGGTCCGGTCGCCATGTGTTTTTTTTGATAATTAAAAACACCAAAACTATAATTATTACCAAAATCAAACGGGTTTTATTCAACAAACACATTTAATTATTACACATACAGTTTCTTTACTTATTATCTGAATAAGAGAAATATTTAATGAATTTATTATTATTATTATTTATTTAATGCAACTTCGATTTATCACACACGCTAAATTACTCCGTTGGTTTTGCTATTATCCAAAATATTAATCAACATACACTTATTAAAAATATCTAGATAATTTATTCTTATTATTATTTTATTTAATTCACTAATTAAACCTCACTTATTTATCTTTAGACACATACATTTAAATTTACGCGCTATAGGCAACTGTTTTATCGACTTAATAGTATTTACTGGGAGAGAGTTCCGTAGCGGTTAAATGTTTGAAAAAGACTGACTCTCTTGGGGCCCGCGCGCTCCTTTTATAGTCCGCTGGGCTATTGTTCTTCTTTAGTTTCTTAATTATAAATATTTTATCAACTAATCATATATTTTCAGAATCCCCATTCCTCGGGGATTACTTTAATATAGTTTGTTAGAAGCTAAACCCTATGTTTACCTATCTCTGGGGATTTTAGATATACACGTTAATTAGCATATTTATCGCAATCCCCGCTTTATTTGGATTACTTTAAATCATTTTATTTTCACATTTTGTATTAATTACCAAAAAACACTTAGTTCTGACGCCATAACCGCAAACTCTACTCTGACTCAATCCCCGAGTCGTCCTGATTATCTCTATATAATTTATTCGAGTATTACACCTATTTTATTCAATTAATCGATTAATCCATTTACTAATCAATATACCCTATGCTCTCAGATAATGTAGGGATCCGTGACCTACAATGTCTACTTTATCGACACTCTGTTCACATTACCATCTAGATGGCAGCATGGGTATCCTAGCCCCTCAAACCGGGTTTTCCCATGTTACTACACGGTCCTGACTCTATTCATGATCATATTGATATAATTTAATCAATACAATTGATTAATCAATAGTGTTGTTCATTTCCATATTAATAAATTTAGATGTAGGGATCATGGGACGTTGGAATGATTGAGATATAACAATATTAAGTAATTGTCAATAGAACGACGTTTCGCCTGTTTAATTCAGGCTTCCTCAGGTTCTGGAAAGCATAATACAAAATACAATTACTTCAATGCAATCTAATCAATTAAATGACATTAAAGTAAATTAAATTGAATTAAAAACTGGTCGTTCTTCCGATGATTTTAGAAACATTCTTTTAAACAACAAACTCTTGTTTCTTATATTTGATGAAGCGAGTATATTGGATACTGAGTCAAATTGGAAAAAGAGAAATATTAGTGAAATGATTTTTATCAATCAAAATGACACAGTAAACAAAAGAGAAGACACCCAATACTTGAGTAGAATCTACAGTGGTATCCTGAGAAAATTCAAATGGAGGTCGGCAAAGAAGAGATCGAACTGATCAGATGTTCACACAACATGACGTGTAGGAGGTGCTGACATCTGATCGATCAAGACGTTCGATAGAGCAATTAACTTTGTAACCTTTATGACAGGTGTACTGTAAACAAAACGAAAATATCATTCGAGAAAAAAGAGCACACTGCAATGTTAATTATTATATTTGTGCATATGTTTAGTTTCCGATTGGATGACATTAACTTTATGGTGACTACATATTAATGATGTCAAGGTATTAATGTTTGTAATTTTTATCGTTTATTTATTTGTGTCGTAAAGATTCATTGAACACATTAGAAAAATATTGTGTGAGGTTAAGATAAGAAACAAGAGTTTGTTGTTGAAAAGAATGTTTCTAAAATCATCGGAAGAACGACCAGTTTTTAATTTAATTTAATTTACTTTAATGTCATTTAATTGATTAGATTGCATTGAAGTAATTGTATTTTGTATTATGCTTTCCAGAACCTGAGGAAGTCTGAATTAAACAGGCGAAACGTCGTTCTATTGACAATTACTTAATATTGTTATATCTCAATCATTCCAACGTCCCATGATCCCTACATCTACAATTGATTAAATTCCAAAGTAAAATAGAATTACTGCCTGTAGGTAGCGCTTCGGTCTTGATCCCGACGGTAGCCTAATCCCCTCAAAACCAGATGGCAGCACCTTGGCCACACCGAACATTCCGTCTGCTTCACTTGAAATCTGAAAAACTGGATCCAAATTACAAACTAGTGTCCCTTGATGTAGTGTCACTATTCATCAACATCCCTAAAAAGAGATAGTTGAATATGACTGGGTTAAAATATCCAAAATGACCAAACTACCAAAGGATCTATGTCTAGATATCGTAAAATTCTGCTTTGACTCCAGTTACTTCGCTTTCAATGACAAGATCTCCTTCCAGCTAGACGGCACATCGATGGGGAATCCAGCAAGCCCAATACTTGCTAACATAGTGATGAACCATGTAATAACGAAGGCCCGAGACCAGCAGCAATGTAAAGTACCTTTCATTGAAGTTCACGTTGATGATACATTTCTAGCTGTTCCAGGAGATAAAATGGAGATACTTCATGACACTTTCAACAAGGTTCAAGGTAAACTACTATTTACTATGGAACTTGAAGACGATGCTAATGCTCTACCATTTCTGGATTTGAAAGTACATCGGGAAGAAGATGGTACTCCAAAGACAGAATCCCAGTTTTGGAGCCATTTTTCAAAAATAAGCGATGTCATTCAGGATTTAGTGTTGTTTTCATATGTCACAGGCAATGAGTGTATGTTCTTGAAGCAACGCGGTTTTTTATTTTTTCCTATCACTCAGTGTCTTTTGTTACACGATCCAGTCATATTCGCATTAACCAATACTGTAATTTCGGTTTTAGACAATTTCCCACCCTTGCATTGCTCACCTCTGAATTCAAGTGTTTTGTCAGGGGTTAGATTGAAAAACAATCTGATTTCATCCGCATTGAAATTTCTTCTGGTTCATCTCCTTCGCACAGTGCAGGCCATTTATGAGAGAGCCACTCTTCAGTCACACCTTTAGGAACGCCAGCCGCTTCGCCACAAACTTTTCCAGCCACAATATTATGACGAGCACGGAAACGTTGTACCCAAGACGACGAGCACTCGAAATTTTGAGGAAATTCTTACCAGAGATTTTCGAAGCTACTCACCGAAACCCTCGACGATTTTTCTCAAGTAGACTGTTTCACCAGCCGGTTCTCCGGATCACAAATCGAAATATAAAGCCACAAAAAGGACGAAGATTTGATCTGTTTCTTAGTAATGATATTCACATACGATTTATATACAACTATAACTCTTTAATCAATTACGTAACTAGATACGAATACTCAAGATAATCTGCCCGCACTGAATTCATTGTCTCTTTCAATCAATTGTCTTTGTTTGATGATTGTCTATTTTTTCACCAATAATGTCTGATAATTCACTTTTCATTAATTCCGGCTGTAAATCGTGATTAATGCGATTGTTAATGAATTCGATTGATTACTCTACTCAAAACCATTAAACAATAGCTCGTTTAATCGCCATGCGTCTATTTCGACTCGGCATCGGTTTTTATTCGCACTTGATAGATATTCACTCACGCTGTTCCTTGTTGCCTTGCTGATGCGTAAGTCGATGCTTCATAGTTGAAAGTCTCGCGCCGAAGGAAGATAATTTGCGAAACTAGGCCGGTGGATTCCCAAATTGCCACCTAGTGTCGATATTGGTAATTATCTCACCTCGATTGACCTCCTGATCCCAGGGTAATTCAAGATCAGTCGGTAACCTAGTTCCTTTTTCAACACTCATAGCTCATTTTCTGGAAATCAATTTTCACGTTATATCTATTTGAAAAATCAATCATTTTTTTACAGCAATATAAATCGACGGGAAATAAACTCACCTTCCATTCAAGATCAAGCCCAAATTTCTATGACTGAGAGAACCGGAGATATTTCTGAAAAAGTGGGATTTTTCAGAGCTGAAAAAATTTCCTCCATCAAAAACTTTTGAATCAATTATGCCCACAAGGAAATCCATGCATCAGTGTTATGAGAAGTATAAATTTACAAAATTGGGAGTCTACAGCTTGAATACTTTCAGTCATCGTGCTGACAAAAACTCCATTGAAAAAATAATTAAAATCAGAATTTTTCAAAAATTATCATCAATAAATAGATGAAAGTCCGTAGCGAGCTAGTTCATATTATTGCCAGCTTCTATAAATCTGAGCAAAATTAATTCAGAAGTTTTCGAAATATTGGTGAAATATGAATTGTCGAAATTTGTACATTTCTCAAAAACTACTAAACCAATTCCAATACAAAGGGGCTTAAAGTGAAGAGTTCAATGACCAGAATATACTGACAGAATTCCAGAATCCTACATATAAGACTTCACAAGTTATTGAGACATATGTTTGTGCACAGACATACACACGCACACACACATACAAAAAAATTTCTAGACATGATTTTTGGACTTTTCGAATCATTCTAAGTAGTTCCCAAGAAAAAAATCCAGATCAAAAATCTTCACGATAGTTATGCTTCCATTCGGAAGCAAGAAAACTGACAACGAAGCGTAAGTGCTGCAGATACGCCTCTTTGTTCCTAGTGACTGGTACTCACGCTTATATGTTATATATTTTATTTTTCCATCAATATTGTATAAAATGCCCGGGAAAGCATATGGGAGCAAAAATACTGGAGATACGCCTCTCCCTTATTATCATTTTCAATTACCCAAATAACGTCACGGGCATCATAAAAGAGTTGACATCCCGTGAAAAAATCGGCATGCATGATCATGTATAATTATGCATAAACCATGTAGGATCATGCATGAGCCGTTCATGATCATGCATGGAGCATGGATGATCATGTATGAAGCATGGATGATCATGCATGAATTATGCATACTCAGTCATGACGCATACACTGTCATACATGGTCATGTATGAGCAATGATGAGTATTTTCATCCGAAGGAAAGTCTTCAAGCATGATCAGGGTTGACCATGTATGCACCATGACTGAGCATCAATGAGCCATGCATGAACATGCATAGTTCATACCTGATCATGCATAACCAAATAGGTCATACATGACAAAATAGAATCATCCATGGCTAATTTGAAGGAATTATATTCTTTGATGCAATTTATATGAGTGGCAATGTTCAATCATGTATGATCATGAATGACTGGTTATGTCTGTCCAGGACCATATATGAGAATTTCCATCCATAAAAATCATTCAACTCTGATTATTCTGATCATATCTGGTCATGTCTAGTCCTGTATTATCATGCATGACTACATATAATCCATGCGTAAATGCCGATGATTGATGCAAGAGCATTCGAATTCTTCCTGCATGGCCATGTATGGTAATGCATGGTCATTCGAGACTCATAATGTTATGTATTGGTATTGAATTATTATCCAATTATTTTCATAGAACGAACCCTGCTCAAATTAAGGAAATTCCAAGGATAAATCTATATAACCCTTTCAATTCATGCAAAATAGTCAGTATGTCACTTAGCAGAGTCGAACAAGTTGCGCCTGATATGCAGAGGACCCGGGTTCAAGCCCGAGCTATGTCATATTTTGATTCATCACAAAAATTCCTTATCGCGAGTAATTATCAGTCGAAAAGGTTAAAAGATAAATGACTGATGATTCAAAACTGCTTCCTCACTTTAATCAATTTTTATATATATGAGGTATTCCACGTGAAATCGGCTGACTTTTTCCCTGACCGCTGCCCATTTGGTTCAGTTTTTTTTGTATGATTATATCAAGTTCAAGAGACATCCTGAAATTTTTTCAGATTTGTCTACATAACCCTTGTTAAAAAAAAAAATATTTTCACCTAAAAAAAACGCCCACATTTAAAAATCTGAAGAAATTTTCAAAAATGCGTAGTTATATGTAGAAATTTCCGAGCCATCGTCCAGAGTGGAAGTACGATTCTTTCTGTGTTTTACGAGCCATTAATGTTGGAATAATTTTGAAAAATTTGAGAAAAATTCACTTTGGGCAAATAATTGAATCCTTTGACTCACTGTTAGATTATTTGGGGCAAAAAAGGCCCGGATATTTTAGGAGGCATCAGCGGACCAGATCCGTGCCTTAATGATTAAGTTTGTTAAGTTTTTAGTTAAGTTATGGTATAAGATTTGGAAGTTAGATCCCGATTGAATTTAGGGAGGCATCGGCAGACAATATCCGTGCCCAAATAATTATTGTAGTCATAAAGTATATAAAATCCCGGAAAGCGTGCCAAAAAATAGCCCGGTCGCGAGAAAAAGAGTAATGAAAATTTATTCAAATTCCCGTGTCAATTTGGATGAAATCGCGCAAAGCGAGGTGTGGAAGAAACTAATAAATCATAGATTTGAACAAATTTGCATGATCTTCCGAAATTTTATAGGTTTATCGAACTACTCTCTGCATCACAGGCCGATCGATTTCAGAGGACACAAAAACAAAGGTGCTTCAATTTTATAACGATGATCGTGTTAGTGTCAACATGCCAGGCATGAAGAACTATGTTTCTATTCGAGACGAAGATAATAAGTGAGTTCATATCCAAAAACGATCCATTCTTTCGAACCTGAAAGAACTGTTCAATTTTTTTCGAGAGGAAAATCCGGATTCAGTTATAGGTTTTTCACTGTTCGCGTCCTTACGTCCTGAGCAGTGTGTGGTAGCAGGAGCTAGTGGTACTCATACGGTTTGTGTATGCTAAATCCACCAGAACGTGAAATTAATGATGATAGCTAAGAGCTTAAAATTTGATCAATGATTGATTGCTTTTGTTGTCTGGAATCAGTGTTGATTATTTTGTGAATTTTGTTGTACATATGAAGGAATATCCTGCTACTTTTTTTTTTATACGAAGTCACTTAAGAGTTCTCACAAAGGATTCCCGACTATTGAATCACTACACTAATTGCCTAGACTTCATAACATGTTCCAGCTCATCACCAGAGTGTTACTCCGGAACGTGCACTGCTTGTCCAGGAATCGAAGTTTTGCGCGACTATCTTGATGAAATACTATACGAAAATGGAATTGACAGTATCACGTACAAACATTGGGTTTCAACGCCTCGTACAAGTCTCGAAACCGCCGTCAAAGAAACATCTGATTTCGTTGTTGATTTTTGTGAGAAAGTCAAAACTCTTTTGCCACATTCTTCCATCGCGAAAGCACAATCAGCTTTCGTGAAATCGGCGAGCGAATCTCTCAAAGATAATGAATTTCTAGTTCAGTGTGACTTTGCCGAAAACTACGCGTTTGTTGTGCAAGGAGTAGCTCCAGGCTTCCATTGGAAGAATCACCAGGCCACAACATCTCCAATGGTCGTCTACTTCGAAAGCAAAGATGTTATTGATCTCAGAAGTTTGGTCAATATATCCGATTGCTTAAATCACAACTCAATCGCCGTTCACGTATTTTCCAAAATTAGAACTGACTCCATAAAATCGATTGATGTGACTGTTTCCAAAATTTATTATTGCTTCGATGGTACACCACAGCAGTTTAAGAATTATAAAAACATTCTCAACGTGTATTATCATGAGTCTGATTCCGGCATCTACGCAGAGTGGCATTATTTCCCCACTGCACATGGCAAAGGAGGCTGTGATAGCGTTGGTGGTACTGTCAAGAGGATGGCTACTCGTGCGAGCTTACAACTACCACCTGATCGTAAAATCACGACTCCACAAGAATTATTCAACTGGGCCTCTCAACCAACCAGTTTGCCGAATATCGTAGTCAAATTTTCTCCGAAGGGAGATTACGATGTGGCAAAAGACATGTTCAAGAATCGGTACAAAATCGGCAGACCAATACCGGGAATTCAGAAGATCCATTGTGTACTTCCTCAAGCAGATGGAATTATTTTTGTGAAGCCATTTTCCGCTTGTAAAGACCACATATCTCATAAGATTTTGAAAGACAATAAACTTTCGAAGTGAAACTTCTTTAGGCGCGCTCTTGCGTTGGGAGTAAATGGGGAATTTGCCCAAACTTGCGTTACGGTGAAAAACCGTACGGAAGTGGTGGGGGTAACGTCAGCATGTAAGTATAGGAGAGAGAGAGAGAACTTCCGCCAAGTTGTTTGGCGTAATTTTTCGTACATTTCTCAGAAACTATGAAAAATAACAAAATTTTTATCGAAAGTTTCCTTGTAGCTCTTGAAATCCTCCATAAGAAGAATTGTAGGAAATTGCGCTATCTCGTTTCGTTGCAGAGATATTCCTTGGAGAAGAATGGACGAAAAAATATCATCCATTTACTTTTAAATTGTTTTTTTTTGCACATCTTCTTCTGAAAACTGAAGGAAATAGTGAAAATTTTCTAGACATTCTTTTTGTGGCTCTTAAGAATTCTCTTCAAAAAAGAATGAAGCCGAAATTACGCTGTCTCGCTTCTTCAATACGCATAGTTAGACGTATTGCATATCGCGTAATTTTGATTACTTCGCTGATAGAATTTGTGGTATTTTTAGTAGTTTAATTTGTGGTAGTTTATCATATAAACTTCAAACTAGTGTTCCACGTTCGAAGTTCGTATGATTGAATTTTTATCAATCAATAAAAAATGTTGAAAACACAGCCAATAATTAAGCGTTTCAATTGGGATATTCCACTCCAAGAACAATAAAACAGTGCAAGATATCAGTTATAAAAAAAAAACAAAGATGAGGCTGAAGTTATCCATCGAACAAGAAAGATTTTCAGGTGCTCCAAAATGTCCCCGAAAATGTACTTCAAAATGTTTTTCATTCAACAGGAAAAATTTAGACTCAATTTATTGTTCCCGAATAATATTTCGCTCCGTTTAATCATCCCTGAAGCAGAATATTCGAATTGAAATGATCACTCATCGACCATATTTTCAATTCATTTATGGAAATTAAATTAGTCAAATTTCTAACTTCAAACGTCAGTTTCAACGTTTGTATGATGAACAGTTCCATTCGACTCTCATTCATATACTCTGGCTGCTTAGTGATTATACTAGACTACGACCTTTACAAGCCTAATAATGAAATATTCCGGGCTGACTGAATGGTATTTTGAAAATAATATTATAGACTTTTGATGACCAAACAATTGTATCATAAGCCCCGTGCATGATTTCCAAAATAGTCGGGAACGATTAATCAATAGGATTTGATTCTTCACAAACATCGTACATAAATTTTAGCATTCTGACGGATAAGTTTCACTTCTAACGCGTGGCGTTCTACGCACCCTCTTTTTTTTTTATGAACACAAATGACATTGAATTGCTGTCTTCTCATATCAAACAAAACGAATGAATAAATACTCCTCCTATGTATTATAACTCAGGATCTTTGTTCTGGTACCCTGACATTCCGTGAATTCCTGGAAAATAAATTTTTCCTTGAGTACGAGCGTTTATTTTCTAAAAACGCGACCATGAATTTTCTTCGAGAGGCTGGCTGGTCTGCAAAGAGTGGAACAAAATGAGAGTAGGTTTTCCTGTAGATTGAATATTTTGAAAAATAATGCAACAAATCGTAGAGGGTCAAAGTCGAATGCCATCGATTTAGTAAGGTAAGATTGTTTTGAATTCAAATTAATACAAGGTCTTTTCAGCTTAGCTGATCAAAATTCAGATTTGTAGTTTAATTATTCAGAAAATAGCAAGGAAATTCGGTTTCGGTACCAAATTATCGAAATATCTGCGCAAAGTGAATTTTTCTCAAATTTTTCAAAATTATCTCAACATTAAGGATGTATGATCGAGGGAGTTGGCGAAACGGTGGTGGGGATGGGCTCGGGAGGTTGCGGGGTTTGCCCTGTTTCTCTTATTGGCCGGCTATGGCGCTCATGACAGCAGAAAGTGACGAGCATGGCGAGAAAAGAAGCATTAAATGGAATAATTTGAATTTCAATTGGATTTTTCTTCTCAGGATGGATGGATGCATAGTATTTTGAAAATATTGTCAAGTCACTACACTATCCATCTTTCTTATGCATAGTAATTTTTCATACTACGCAAACTAGAACACTTAACATTTATTTAATTTATGGCCATAACCCCTATTTCTCCATAAGAAACCATGTATTTTCTGTTAATTTTCAATCATTTCTTTCTTTCTTATATGCATGGATAGCTACCCCGGACTTTTTACAATAAAATTCTTCGAGGAATGATCTTACTATAAAAAAAATTTGACGCCCCAAATCGAAAATTTTGTCATGATCATACATCCTTAATGGCTCGTAAAACACAGAAAGAATTGTACTTCCACTCTGGACGATGGCTTGAAAATTTCTACATATAATTACGTATTTTTGAGAATTTTTTCAGATTTTTAAATTTGGGCATTTTTTTCAGGTAAAAATATTTTTTCTTCAACAAGGGTTATGTAGAAAAATCTGAAAAAATTTCGGGGTGTCTCTTGAACTTGATATGATCATACAAAAAAAACTGAACCAAATTGGCGGAGGTCAGGGAAAAAGTCCGCCGATTCCACGTGGAATACCTCACATATATTTATGGACGATTATTTTTCTTGCCCAGCCAGACATGATTATGATTGCTCATGTATGATCATGCATGCTCATTACTGGCCAATATCGATGCATGAGATCAATGGCTGACCATGCATGCTGATTTTTTACCGGGTATACTTTTGAGAGATACGCCTATTCCACTCCGGAATCGAGAAGTTTTGGTACTTACACCATTTTCTTTCTAAGGTGATGATATATAATTATCATCAAATTTGAATGATCATATCCAACCATGGATGGCTTTATTAATGACGACGTTGTGCAATTCTTTAACCCTTTGACTATCACAGAAATTCTCCACTCCGCTATTATCCCATTGTAAGCCATGGTCCTCACTTCCGCTCCTCTGTAGATTCCTGAAGACTTTGATGGTCGAAGGGTTAAAGCAAATGAATAACAGAGGAAGACAATAGTTGAATTTGGATGTATGATAATTATTATGTTTCTCTTTTCAGAGTTTAATGACATTGGATTTCCATATAATGTGAGCTTATACATTTATATCATATAGAAATCCAATGTCATTATATCCTGAACGTGTCAACTCTGTTTTATAGGTGAGCTGATGATAACCGTATCGAATGATTTGATGTCCCTTGCCATTTCATGTTGACGGGGAGTTACAGTGAATGGATGCTCGATTCACAGTCTGTTTACTTTACCATCAATCCACGGGCTTTCTGCAGTCACAGCAGAGTCGATCCACGGTCGATAATGGAGGTGCTTGTTTCATTCTTGCACCGACTTTAGATGGAAAGTTACTGGTGACTGGGCAGTCGTTTTATGGTCGGAACGTGGTAGCTTAGGCATCTACTTTTACTTAAAAAAACTCGTCGGTTGAAATGCAGTCGATCACGTTCCTAAGTCGACTGAGACTCAACTGCCAAACTAATTGCCAAAAGGAACAATGAGAAACTATAGAATTGATTCCATTCCATATCACTTATCAGTCACTTTTCACTTGAAAAAATATGGCAGTCAAAAATCAGGATATCAGAAGTTTTTTTTATTATTAAAATCATTTCTAATCATGGAATACTTTTGAACAAATCTAGTTAGATTTAATTTCTTCGAAAATGGTAGGCAGCAATGAGAACATGAGGATCAAAATTGATTTGAGATGTATTAAATCTTCCGATAGCACAGGTGGTCAATACCAGACTAGTTATTTGAAGTCCTGGGTCGATTCCACTCAGCCAGTTCGTTTTTTTTATTACTGCTCCCGAATGGAAGCATTGTAAACGTCAGATTTTTTGATTTCGAGTTTTCATCGGAATATGACTCAAAATGATCCGAAATGTCGAAAAATCATATTTTCAGAACATGTCTGTGTGTGGGTATGTATTAGGGTGTTTCAAAAAAACAAAAGATTTTTTTTTCTGATGGTATCTGAAAATTGATAGTATACTCAAAAACGAAAATTTTGGTCATAAGTAGAGCTCTTAATATTGATATTAAGGTTTGCCTCAATCCATTTTTCTATCTTCCCATTTAAATAACACAGAAAAATATTTTTTCAATTTTCTAATTTTTGTAGCTTGGAAACGGTTTATTGCAGGGAAATTTTGAATAATGAATCTCAACGAAAATTGAACGATCTACGAGAAAGGTCTCCTGCAAAAAATCCATAAAGTCAATTGTTTTCGAGTTATGCGTCTGTTAATTAGCACCTGATCAAATTTTTGAGTATTTTGTCAAATAAATTGAAGTATTAAAGTTGTTTTTCATATAAGTGCTATATATATTATAAAATTACTCAATTCCTATTGAATTTGGAGTACAATTATGTATCTTCGATAGGAAATTCAATAAATTATCACTAATAAACGATTCCACGTGAATAAGAATTGTTGGAACTATCAAATGCGTAATTTATTGTTTTTTTTTCAATGAAACATTTGAAATATTTTCAACTAAATATTTGATGATTTCATGGAAGGTAACATTTTAAATGGCATTTCAACAACAATTATCGATAAATATATTCTTTGATTATCAAGTGTTATTTAAATCATAGGAATTCAATTAAATAATTAAGTTGCCCTGGTGGACATACAACTGGGCAGTCAATTTTTTCACGAAGTCGACCGTAATTCGATCACGATGCGTTTGCATCGCAGTCGCATCACAGTCGCATCGTGGTCACATGACAGTCGATTTCGTGAAAAAATCGCCTGTCTGATCGATTTATAGTTGATATGTAATCGCCCGATCCATCAGGGTGATGTGAAGTTTTTTTTTATTGCAAGTAGGATATTTTTTTCTATGTTCAGTAACTCCTTGCAATAAATACTGGAGCTGTTCTTCATTTTTTGTTAAGCATTGATTGTACTGTTCAATCAATGCTACACCACGTTCAGCAATATCATTCATGACTTGAAAATGCTTAAAATATTTAGTTGGAAATATTGCAAATGTTTCATGAAAAAAAACAATGAAGTACGCATTTGATAGTTCCAACGATTCTTATTCACGTAGAATCGTTTATCTAATGTATATGATAAAAGAAAGTATCCTATGTGCGTGCCGCTAAAACTCAGAATCCAATCCTCATAGCCCATGGGTGTTATATGGGGTGTTAGCCCTCCACCCCCCATCCATGAAGAAGTTTTCCGTTTTCAGCTACGGGGTTAGGTTTTCGAGATATGGGGGTAGCGAATATTGCTCCTTATGGGGGTAAAATAATGTTCTAGATCGTTGTACAGAACACTAGAATGATCTAGAATAGTTGACAATGCTTTAGAATGTTCTGGAATATTCCAGAAGGTTCGGGAATTTTCTAGATTGTCCCAAAACGTTTCAGAACATTCTAGAATTTTCTAGAATATTCCAAGAGATGTAAGAATATTTTGAAATGTTCCAGAAAGTTTGAGAACATTCTAAAATGTTCCAGGAGGGCTGGAAATTTTTTAAAATGATGCAGAAGGTTTGGAAATATTTTTGAATGTTCTAGAAAGTTTCAAAATAGTCTAGAATGTTTCAGAAAGTTCCACAATTCTCTAGGATGATCCAAAAACTTGTAATTTTTTTTTGAAATGTTACAGAAAGTTCGAGAACACTCTCGAACGTTGCCAAAGGTTTGAGAATTTTCTCGAATGTTCCAAAAGGTGTGAAATTATTGTAGAATGTTCTAAAACGTTCGAGAACACTCTGGAATGTTCCAAAACGTCTGAGAACTTCCTAAAATGTTCTCAAAGGTGTGAGAATGTTTTGGAGTGTTCCAGAAAATTCGAGAACATTTTAAAATGTCCCTAAGGTTCGCGAATCCTCTGAATTCCGAGAATATCCTAGAAGGTTTAAGAAGTTAGAATATGTTTTCAATAAGAAAGAAAAGTCCTTTCTATATTTAAAAAAAATCGATTTTTTTATTAATCTCATATTTTGCTATCTCCCCAACTTTTTTTGATAGTTTTTACTACTATGTCTGTTGTTATTTATTGTTCTTTTCATACAACATTTTTCCTAATAGTAAATGAGAGAAATTATCGGGAAGTTCTTAGTGCGGCTCGAAGAGTCACACTCATCATACTACATTCTTACTAATTTCTTCTCATCAGCAGTAACGCACTCCTCCATTCGCGAGCGAGCGTAGCGAGCGAGCAACTACGCACTCCTCTATTCGCGAGCGAGCGTAGCGAGTGAGCAACTACGAGCTCCTCCATTCGCGAGCGAGCGCAGCGAGCGAGCAACTACGCACCTCTAGTTAGTTTTTTTTTTTTAATGTCAAAATAATGTATAATAATATGTAAACTTTTCAGGCATATTATAACATTCATGCTGCATACAAAAAGATTTTTTTTTTAATTGAAAAGAGATTTTAATTATATCAAAAATGGCACTAAACAAGACCCTCTCTATAAAAAAATGGACTTTGGTGGCGGGGTGGATTTTGACGCTTCTATTCATCTGAAAAATAAACACCAAGAAAATTCTCGATCAGTATGAGTGCAGTTATGGCCAGAACTGAGAAAAAAAAACAAAAAATTGAGAATTGACAAAATGATGCGCTTTTGAAATTTAAGTTCTCTAAATTCTTGCAGAAGTTAATCTTTAAAAGCACGTTATTCTGTCAATTTTCTATTTTTTTTCCTATCTCCGGCCATAACTGCACTCATACTGATTGAGATTTTTTTTTATTTTTATTTTTCAGATGAATAGAAGATCCAAAATTCATCCCACCACCAAGATCCATTCTTTCTGAGTGGGTCTTGTTAAGTGTCATTTTTCACATAATTGAAATCTTTTTTCAATTTCAAAAACATATTTTTATATGCAGCATGAGTGTTATAATACACCTGAAAAGTTTGCATATTATTGTACATTATTTTGACTTAACAAAAAAAAACTAAAAATACCTCAAATTTTTGAGTGCTAGACCACCGGCCCTCCTCAAAAGAATTACTGTTTATTGATCACTTCTTGTTTGATTGTCTTTGATATTTCTGATAACGGGTTCTTTATTCCTTCTTTCAAATCATTTTGTTTTCCAGTCTCTTTTTTCATATAAATAATAGTGGAGAAAAATTCAAAAAAGTTTAAATAAAAGAGAACGCGAATGTATATGAGGTTATTGGTGAGGTTAGAAAACTGACGTATTGACGGGTGTCACAAATAGAAACAGAGTAGTTTGACGTGGATGAGTAATTGTCTCCCCAGTTTTTTTATTAACTAAGCTCCTAAATTATATTCCCATGACTTAAATCGATGCGCAAATTTACTATCTTCTCACACATATAATTTTTATTTATAATCGATACTTACATCTTGAAATTTAAGAGCAAAAACTATGAGTGAATTTTCACGGAATCACTACAGGAGACAGATTCATGAAAGCCCACACCGGTCCACGGATCCTTTAAAACTCGATTTAATTATACTCATTTATTGTATAGCAATGATCCTTTGTGAGGAATAAGCAATAAATTCTAACGCACACGCACAAAATATTTTTTTTCGTAATGTGAAAACGAAAATCTACAATATTAGCGAAATAGCGTCAAACCTGTCAATAACTAGCGCACTGTCAATAACTCATCCATCCAGGGTAAACCGTTTCCAAGCTACAAAAATTAGAACATTGAAAAAATATTTTTCTGTGTTATTTAGATGGGAAGATAGAAAAATGGATTGAGGCAAACTTCAATATCAATGTTAAGACCTTTACTTATGTCCAAAATCTTCGTTTTTAAGTATACTATCAATTTTCGGACACCATCAGAAGAAAAAATCTTTTGTTTTTTTGAAACACCCTAGCATGTATGTGTGGGTGTGTCCCTGAGTGCATTGACATATATCGTCATTTTCTCTGGAACGGCTATACGTAGCGCTCTCAAACTTTGACAGTATTTTTCCTTTGTGTGCAAAATGTTGTCAGCGGAATTTCAGTGAAATTGGTTGAATAGTTTCCGAGAAAAATAGAATGTGCGAAAAAGGTTTTTTTTCCGGAATTTCTCGATGAAAAAGTAATTCGTAGCCCCCAGTCGGGGCTATGAGATTCATCTCATTGAAACTTAAATTTTCACTAGGGGTGAATTTTTCCCTAATTTTTCGTTTTGGAAATTATTTCAATTTTGGTGTTTTTCAGTTTAGAGTTTAGCAGCACGATAACTCGACAAGTTTTGAGCTAAAGACTTCAAATTTTGTCTGTTTGTATGCCTGATGAATGTACAGTTTGGCATTGAATCTGGGCGAAATTGCTCCAGTCGTTTCTGAGATATTTAATAAAAATGATTTATTTTTCAAAGGCGTATTTCTCAAAAACTACTGGGCTGATTTACACCAACTTGTACGCAAAAAATTCATTATAATGAAGGGAACGAACTTTCTGAATTCCCAATTTATTAGTCAAGTATTTCTTCTTGTTATCAGAAAAATTAACTTTTTTAGAAATAATCAGAAATTCCAATTGTTCTCCATTTTTTCCTGAGAACACATATAGTTTTCATTTCATCATAATAAAGTATATATACTTTCTCGCATAAAGTAAGATCATTTCCATCCTGATATGATGATTGGAAAATATTTTATGTGTATGTTAACGTAAGTTAACGTGATTCATGTTACTTAAAATGGTAATTATGGGATTAGAGATTGAAAATTTCATTCGGAAGCCTATTGCCAATGGTATTGGCAGAATATGAATCTGAGAATCCAAATGACGCACAAGCAGTTAACGCTTGCTTGTATAAAATTTTACTTGATCAATCTTTATATATGTCAGAAGATTCAAATGCTGCTGATTAATAAATCCAACTACCAATTATATCTGACGAGTTTTTTCCGGATGAAAGATTTCAATCTATCGGCTGGATTCGACCTCAAAACTACCATCTATAACCCGATATTCACTCTCTTCCTACAGTATCTCAATGCAACAAGTACACTGACGGTCTTACACCGTGAAAACACCACAAGGAGACTAAATTTCGATCGTCAATTTCACAAAGAATCACAGTATTTCGACCGCATTTCGATCGTGACCACTAAGCCGTAAGGGGTATTAAATATTCCACTGAACAGTTAAGGTATTACTATCGCTCAAGTCGCCACTAAGAGTGGGGGCAAGGGAGGTTCGAAAAAAATAATCTGTAACAACCGAAGGAGATAGAAATTGTTCAGTCTATAATGCTATCCAGCCTCAATATATTTCTTGCTTCTATATGAAAACATAATTTAATCAAAACAATTATATCTACTCATATTTCAATTTTTTTTTAAATACTTTTTTTCTAATTTTGATACGATCCTGCCTACGCACACTGATGTCCGCGTATACGTATGCGCGCATATTAGAGAATAATCCTGTAGTTGTACACACATACAGAGTGTTTGTATATACGTACAAAGCGGCACTAGCTTGCCGGTGATCCGATCATTACTTACATTATTCGTTTATTTTTTCTTCTCCAAGACTACAAGTCAGAAATAGCTGATTCCAGTCTCAAAAAATTCTAAAAAGGCCTAGGCATGGGCTACGATTTTTTCAGAAGCCCCGTAAATCCCGTTTTTTTTTAATTTATAATGATTGAAACACGACTCAATTTACGGGTTCTTATAGGGAAAATGAAATTTTTGAGATTCAATTACTCGAATTCTACATGTCAGAAAATTTTTCTCCATAAGGAAAAGTTGTTGAGTTTGATGTGAAGAATATCTCTGAATTATTTCAGATTTTTCGTATTTCAAGTCTTTAGCGATAGTAATACCTTAAAGAAAACCATGAAATAAAAAAACTTAACCCTGTTTCAGTCAGGGTGTTTTCCCCACCAACGTTACGGGTGGAGCGTAGAGGTAGTGGGGATGAGCGCGCGAGAATGGAATCAGCCGTATACTGATTTTAAAATTCGAATTATTACCATCCCGTAAAATCCGTGAAAATATCTAGAGAAAAAAAAATTCTCAGTTTGAAACAATACAAATTTTTTTTTTTAATGTATTTATTCATCGGGATCCAACAGCTAGTAGCCAATAGTAGGGTCACATAATACATACACACATTACAAAACAAAGAAGAATATATATACATCAAATGAAATAAAAATTTATATTGCAGAATTAGGACTTGTGGTCTGTTTTTTATCACAAATCCAGTAGCTTCAGTAACAATACTCTCAATTGACGACGAAAAGAAGTCTATACGATCTTCAGCACTCATAAACAATTCATTTACAGTAGTACATGCTCTATACAATGGAGATGATAACGGGAAATTAGTATGTGGAAAAGGGAGGTAGAAAATTGACTGATTTCTAACTCCCTTCGCCGGCACATGGAAAGGCAAGCATTCTAGAAACTGAGGACAGTCAACATTGCCTCTTACAAGTTTTACTAAGAATCTAATCGCTGTTATTTGCCATCTCTCCTCAAGAGATAAAATTCTAAATCTAGTTAGTATTTCATATGAATCGAACCACGTGACAAATACACGCCAATCTCTCCCCAATGCAAGAATTTCAGAAATATACGCTGAACAGCTTCTAATTTCTTGACCTGATTCTGGTAGCAAGGTGACCAAATCAAATTTGCACGCTCAGTCTTAGATCCCACTAGACTGAAATAAAGAGCTTTGATTGCCGAAGAGTCTGTGAAATTCTTACATATTCTCATTATGAATCCCAATATCTTTTTCGCACACGCGACCAACGAATCAATATGCGGCACAAAGGTCATACGACTGTCAAATATAATACCTAGATCTTTTACAGTCTCTCTACGTTCTAATACAGTACCATCTATTACATAATCAAAACTAATGACATCTCTCAATCTCCCATATGACACTTTCACACATCTATCAGGATTCGAATCCAGCCTATTCAATTTACACCAATCAGCAAATTTGCCAATGTCACAGTGTAGCAGCAAAGCATCATTCATTTCATCGATGACTCGGAACAGTTTAGTATCACGTTTGATAATATCAATGCAATCATATGGCAGATAGAAATTTTCATCATCATTGAAACTGTTCAGTCTTTTTTGGTTGTGATATCTGATGAAACATTTCACTTTACACAGTGGTAAATCATCTTCCAATGAAGAAAATTACTACACCGCGTGAATTCATGTATATTAATAGAAATTTTCTCAACTAATGATCAACATAAATTTTTTATAACCTCCAAACAATAACTATTCACTAGCATTTATCGTGTTTTTATATATTCTACATAGTTTTCCATGTTTCAGCGGTTATTTACCCAATTGATTGGAAAACATTGTTCGAACAGAAAATTATGAAGGGAATATAATATTTTTTTTGAGAAACTGGTATTGCGCGTAAGACACAGCCCTGACCCGGCCGGTGGATGCATGGTGAGATAATGTCGTATGTTTGGCTGCCCCTACCACAGCACCTCAACTACGTTCTGCTACGTTAGGACAGAAATAGAATTAAATCTTCAATTAGACAATTTAGAGTCTCATCAGTGTGGTATATGAGAGTCTTGAAGTTAAATTCATAATGGAATGATTAAGATCTTAATCTTTACCAGATAGAGAGAGTCCATAAGGAAGAAGGCGATCTTAACATCACTCGAGTGATCTTAAGATCACTTCTTTCCCTATCGACTCTCTCCATTTGGTTTCAATCATGACAACTAATGTAATATTACATTTGTTATCGAGTAAAGTAATCACCATTAATCAATTGTACCGTGTTCAATTGATTAACAATTCATAGTCAATCCGTCCACATACATTACAGCAAGGATGAAAAAGAAGGTAATAAAAGAGCAAATAACAACTTGCGGGAACAGGTCAAAGAAATCATTGCTGAGAATGAAATTATACTTTAATGAAGAAAAATCAAATTATGTTGATACAGTGAATACAAAGCAAACTGAAGGAGAAATATCAACAGTTTAAAAAAAACACTACAGACATCTGTGATCTCGTGAGATATAGCTCTTTCCGAGTACTAACTATTTCGTATTAATGATATCAATAAGATATTGTTACTCAACATTATGAAATTGTCTTAGGAGCTCAGGATCAAAAAGGACTATTTGCCGAAATTTTGAAACGTGTTTTTTTGTGGAATACGACGTCAAATACTGAAAGGCAGGAATATTCGTGATTTATTTTTACCAATGCGTATTCTCTCCATCATATGAAATTGAGTTAAAATATATCTTAGACCAAAAATAAGTTTTTTTTAGTAGTTCTTTCGAATTTCTCTCTTATTATTCTCATATCGGAACAGCTCACCAAAAAAATTATCAGATTAGATCAGATTTGATTGGATTCGTACAAATCTCATCAAATCCTATCGCATCTAATTCGATCAGAGTAGATCTGACAGATCAGAAATTCCAAAATAGAGATTGTTTATTTTACTAAAATAATATCGTTCCTGTTTTACAATATTCATAAACTAAAAGATGGTTTCCGACTCACAATAATATTGGCTTTTTTGGTTATATAACTTTTTACTCTATTAATATCAAGCTATTAATATAGAACAGCATAAATTATTTATATGAAATGGTCCTTTCAAACCTAGTAAGTGTGAGAAACAAAAGAATAATAAGAAATGAAACTTAATTACTTAAAATTATTATATCCAGTCAGATCATATCTGATCAGATCTGTCTAGATTTGAGTAGATCCGATGAGTCGATATAAATAAATTCAATTAAATTTAATTGAATTCAACTCGATCTGAGCAGATTCAATTAAATTCAAGCAGATCTAATCAGACATTCGTCAGATCGAATCGAATCTATTCAATCCAATTTCACCATGGAATTAGATCTGTCCAGATCTGGACTTTTTTTCCCAGGATACGCTCATTTAGTAGTCAAGAGGTAAGACAGGATGAGTCGATTTTTTTTGCCACTAGCTTTTGTGAGAAAATTTCGAAAACCAAGAGCCTACCGTACGTCTTCTTTACTCTGCCCTTTTTTGTAAGAAATTTTCAGAGCTACAAAAAAGGATTCAATTAGAATCACCCTATTTCTTTTAGTTTCCGAGATATTCTTACAAAGCGTTTCTGCCAAAAAAACCCTATTTTCCCTATTATACCTCTTTGCTACTGAATTGAAAGTGATATTTTCCGCAAAATTACATTTTTCAGATATTATTTTATATTTTATCTAAATGGTTAATTTTATTCCTGCGACGATTTTCCATGATCTTCATGATTTGAATTGTCACTTCTTTTCCTCTTGAAAAGATATTCCTGTCCACGTAAGTCATTGACAATTTGTGACTGAGGGAGATCGAGTGCAAGAGAATTACCTTGACCAAATTCAGGGCCAAGGTCAGGACGATGTGTATCGATGAGGCCTTCAGGTGGTAGGAAACCTGACGTACCATAACTTAGAGGGGCATTTATTCCAAGTGGTGAGAGTTTCTGTAGGCCTCCAATCTGTGAACTAGGTAAAAGTGCACCCAGAGCGGGGATTATACCTTGGGGTGTTACTAATAGAGGCACTGGAACTGGATATGGCACTCCCTGGCGTAATGTGACTGGATAAGGTTGTTGGACTGGTACTGCTACAGGTTGACGAACTGGGATTTGAACTGCTCGCTCTACTGGATACGGAATCGGCTAAAATTTCAACAACAAAAAAGTAGTAACGTCTCAGATTTAACAACTTATTCGAGATTTGTTCTCTCTCTTTGGACTAATGAAGTAGTACTGGACAGAAAAAAAAATTGTAGCATATCCACAATAGGTACTACATTTACATTATTATTAAATATCATTTTAAATGGAACAAAATTTGACAAATTTCTGGAAAGATTGGACGAAATGGATCCTCAGAATGAAATGAAACAATTTTTTTTTAGGAGTGAAAGAGGAAATCAGTAATTTCCCTCAATTTGAGATTTTTAGAAATTTTTCAAAATTTCACTGCAATTTTGAAATTATTCTCATTTTTCTTTCAGAATTATTCTCAAAATTCCTCTTAAAATTATTTTCGAGTCTTTCTTTGAAATTATTCCCAAAATTGCAGGTGAAATTATTTTTCATCCTTTTTCAAAATTTTCTTCGAAATTATTTTCGATTTTTTCAGAAATTTTCACAATTCGCCCAAATTGCACTTCTGGCGACCTTAGTCCGCCAAAATTCTTTAAGAATCCAAATTTTTTCCCACTTTGACATTTTTCGGAACTTCTCAGAATTCTCCAGAATTTTCGAAACTTTTTCAGAATTCTTTAAAAAATTTCAAAAATTCATATCTTTTATAAAAGCCTCCACTAAAAAAATCGGAAAGAGTTGGAAAATTTGTCTAACATCACAAATTTTTTTTTAGAAAATTGGAATTCTTAAGGCTTCTCTTTTTTACTTGTAATTCGCTGAATTTTTAAAGAAACTTTTTTTCACAAATCTTTTTTATTCCTTTCATCATAATTTCATGCTTATAAGGAATTTCAAATAATATGAAAGAAAATTCCAAAGAACATTGTGATTAAACTGGAGTGAACTCATTATAGCGACTATTACAATAGACATTTCCTTTCAGTGTTTACTGGTCAAAAATAACTTGAAAACAAAAAAAAAGTTACACCAATTGGAAGTGTCGACTGGTCATGAATTCATAAAAAATTCAAACTGTTAATCGAATTCTTCGTTCTTCTACTTACATGAGGCACTAAAACTGGCACTACTTTATTCACAACTCTTTCAACAGTAACTGGCACAATTTTTTCCACTGGCACTGCAACTTTTCTCTCAACAAACACTGTTTGAGGTACAGGCCTGTCCACAAGAATATGTTTTGTGATGAGGAATGGCTGTCCTGCTCTCAGAGCTCCTAAAGAACTCAATCTGTAATCCGAGATTATCATTTTTTTTTCTAAATTACAATTCCAAAAATTCCATAACAGAAATTAAAAAAATAATCCTAAGAAAGGCAGAATTAATTTTCACAATCTGCCATTGAATTGAATTTGATAATAATTGATTTTCTTTTTCTTACCCTTCAGAAGATTGCAAGGAATTTGGTGGAAGCCTCAGAGTCCTCCAAGGATTGCCATCACTAAGCTCATCGTTCTCATAATCTGATGAGCTACTCCATCCATTTTCTTGGAAAAGACTGCGTTTGGTCTTTTCCTGAGATGAAATAACGGAGTCGAAGAGAATAACAAAGAGGATCTAATTGTCAGCAGAAAATAAATTTTGATTAAAAAACGAAATTTCAAGGAATACGTTAATGTGAAGATGATACTGAAAATACCAGACATCTGATAATTTCTTTCAAGCAAATAAATGATACAAAAAAAAAAGAAAATGCACATGTAAACAAATAAAGAAACCAGATGTAATTCTTTGGAATATTTTTTAAAGTAATAGTTTCTTCGATAAAATCCAAGAAATTGTCAGATGTGTGTCGATTTCCTTATCATATGTGGAAATTCTTAGATGCTACTGACTTTTACGAAAAGCTCCTTCATGTTGAAAGACCTCTTGGAAACTGTTTGGATTCAATCAATCGTTGAATGCTCTTATATTCTCCAAGTATACCACCAGTTATGGCAGTTCAGTCACTTCATCCTCAACCGAAAGTGTAAAACAAACTCGTCTCTCGCAGCTTCCTGTATTTCGTAGAATGTCCAAAAAAAGTGAAGTTCTATTCTGTTAAGTGCAGATAAACTGGTCTGACATTGAATAGCGAAATCCAGATTTAGATAAACTTCCGATTCTACCAATCTCGAGACCTAGCATTTAATTGATTCATTGTAAAAGCATGTATTTGAGAAATTTAGAAAAAAATCAATGTGAAATAGTTTCTCCAACAAGATCATTCGTAGTTGATAGAGAGAAAAGTTGAATTTCATTCCCACAAGGACATGTCACGTACTCCTCCTAATGTGGTGAATTGGAGAATATAAAGCAAGAATATATAAATAATATCAGTAGTGAAAGGGTAAAAAAGTCGATCTTTTCTTCTAATAATTCATTAAAAATATTTCGGAGTCCAAGCGAGATAGGGCAATTCTGCCTCAATCCTCTTTGTGGCTCTTAGAATCTTCAACGAAAAAGGATTCAGGTCAAATTGCTTTATCTCACTCCGTTTTCGAGATGTCCTCCAAAAATTAAATTTAAAAAAAACTTATTTGTCCTGTTTTACATTTTCACCACATGAACTTCGAATTTTGTTGTTCAATATGAGAAAAAAATGTCTAAAACAAATTATCAGGGACGTGAAAACAGCGTTCGAGTCGCATTGAATCGAATATCACTATTTGTTTCAAAATTTGAATCAAATAATTCGAAAACTTCTAATAATTCGAAAAAAAACTCAAATTTTCCAATAATTTGAAAATAATAAAAAATTTGGAAATGATTTGAAAATTTTTAAATAATTCGAGTACTTCGAATCATTTCAAAATTTTCATATCGTTTGAAAACTTCGAATAATTAGCAAAAAAAAAGAAAATTTTCGAATAATTCGAAAGAACTGGAAGCCTTTCGAATAATTCAAATTATTCGATTCGAATTCCAATTCGTATATTAACATTCCATTCAATAAAAATAATTCGGAAATACAGCTTATTCGCACACCTCTACAAATTATTATAAAATAAATAAATAATTAAGAAAAATGAAAATTATCTTGTGTTCATTCCGCCAGTTTCTTTCTCATCGATTAAGATGACTAATGAAATCAAAATTTTAGTTTCACTAGATTAAATACCTGAACAGCTGGCCTACTTTTTGCTATGCATTTGTCGTAGTTCGTAAGCTTCCGGTGAAAGAATCCCCCCTACTCCGAATCCAGTACAAAATAAATTAATTATCATATTAATCATATTAAAATAATTAATAAGCAGAATCTTTAGAGTTAAATTTAAAAAAAGAGAGAAAATCGGAAGAAAATTGTGAAGATGTTCCAGCATATTTCCGTAGTTGTGTGCTTTTTCCATTTCTCTTCCCAGAATTTTTTTTATATTAATAGATAGAATAAATAATGAGGTCATGTGCATATTCGATCACATCAATTAAAAGGAATAATTCAAAGCAGTTATACATTCATGAATGATTGAGAGTTACAACACGTGAAAATGATCGATTTAATACATTGAATATATTTTTATAAATAAATTCATACGATTCTCCCCTCAACCTTGTCAATGCGCCTCAAACTTGATATGTATAATTTTTTCATTTCATCCCCTCCCTTTCATTGTTATTATTGTAAATCGGGGCCACAGAGCGTCAATTTCCGTGTACACCTTACCTATAGAAGAATTCACCTAGACTTTCCTAACTTTCATTCTCTAATGCCTCTACCTTCTCCCTCCACTCTTTTGAATATACATTACCACTACTTGTTATTAATTATTCAACAGACTGTGACGCCCAATGTGCCTGGTAATTGTTCTTGTAGAATTTACACAAGTAACCCTGAATATAAGTAATAAGAAAAATATGAAACTCGAAGAAAGAAAATCAAATATATATGCAAAGAGTTTTTCGAAACTTTTTAGTTCTTTTATTGATTCATATAATAGAATATTTGCATGATTTAAATTTCAGAGACATGTTCTTGCAAGACAAAAAATTACTTCAAATAATTTAGTGGCGATGTAAGAAAATTGAGAATATCTCAGAAATTATTGGAGATACGCCCTTTCTTTCTTCATCCTCTGTTGTAGTTCTTGAAATTCTTTTCAAAAAATGATTAGGATAAAATTGATATAAAATCATCCGATTTTGCTCAGTTTTCAAGATATTTTCTATTGAATATCGACAGAAAAATAGAATTATTCTTTTTTACCTCTTCGCTACTGAATTACTTTATTTAAATATTCAACTATATTTAGAAATCCTTTTACATTTAAATTTACAGAGAAAAAGTGATTACACCTATTCGTAATAACGAGTTTGGTAATCAATATGTAAGATGGCTTATCGCATCAATTCCGGAAGAATAATAGAGTCTGGCTTTAATCCAAGATTAGAAAAAGGGAAAGTTCCTCATTCAAAATGAAAAAGAACCATAAGAAAGAAAAAGCTACTGAAACTATCTATACAATCGGTTCAGATGCTACGCCACCTTCGTGTCCTATAAATACATATGGGGGTCACAATTACCATCAGTATTGGTTCAACTACCAAGGTGACAGTTTGGATTCAATTATGAAGATCTTTCTGGTACATTAAAAGTTCTTCGGTTTATTCCAATTATTTCTTCTTTAATAAAGTAATTTCATTTAGTGATTTTTAATTTTTTTGCGAAGGTTGCGGCGTCAGTTTTGGTGTTATCCTCTGCAATCAGAGTTGATTATAAGAGACATGATGAGGAAACAAAGAAACACGATAAGCGTGGTATTCTGCAGTACAGCTATGGATATCCACAGGAACAGAATCAAGTTTATGGTCCTCCGGAAGAGCCTCAAGTTCACGAACATCCTGGGAATGAACAGCAGCATTTGATATCATCAAACCAACAACTTGTGCAGGATGGTCATCATCATGCTCAACAGGATCATCAAGATCATGTTTTGCTTCAACATTTACATCCTGTGGCCCAACCTGTTCGTAAGTACATTCGCATCGTCATCGTGACTGGAAAAAGATCTTTTTTTTTATCCTGGCTCAAATTAGATAGTTGCGTTCAGCTGATACTATTTGATTTTTTCTGTGAGTTTCTCTACACATGCAATTGCTGAAAGAAATAGTCGTTGTTTACTTAGATGCTTTGATTATTTATTATTATTTCTCTTGTGATTTCGGTTTTTTTTTGTTGATAAATTAATGATGGCAGGAATGAGTGAATTAACTGGAACTGTAGATATATAATTTGACTTTCAAACATCGTTTTTCAATTGTGTGACGTTCATCATACTACGATTCATGAATATGGAATTCGAAATGACTCGTTTATGAAATTATGCTAGAGAAAAAAACGAGGACTTTGTCGAGACGGAATAATTGAGTAATGAAGAGGTGAAGCGGGATAAATCAAACTTCTTCTCTACCTTTTTTTGCAATCTCTAGAAAAATAACTTCTCGAAAAATCGATCTTCTGAAAATATGATTCTTTGAGAATCGATTTTTCCAACAAAAAAAAAACGAAATGAGAAAATCGATAAATCGATTAAAACATACATCCTATTTCTCTTTTATTTGTTTCATTCAGAAGAAAGAATCGATACGATGTTTCCAAAAAATAATCAAATTATTCATTAATTGGGCGCTTTTCAATTACCCAAAATATACCGACTTTTAGGAAAAAAGATACGATCTTACAAAAATCGATTCGAAATCGTCCATTGCTATCGTTTAGGGTAAATCTGCATATTAGGGGCCTTTTTTTATAAAATTCGAAAATATCAGAATCAAATTTCGGAAAAATTATGGAATGTGCAAGCGAGGTTTGAACTCACAACCATCAGACTACATGTCTGCTGTGCTATAATTGAGCTATTGCGAGTTCCACTATTTACCTTCGAGTTTTTGATTCCGATGTATTATTGTATTTTCTCCACCTCCCTTCCTGAGGCAATTTTAAATTAATTTTATTTTGAAAGGCCGCTTATCTCCAAATTTACCGCGTTTAGTGATAAGCGATCTCCGAAAAAATCGACTCTCAAAGAATCGCTCTTCAGAAAATAGGAACCAAAACAGAGGAAATTGTCACATTTCCTCTGTTTTGGTTCAGTTGCTACAGTTCCTTCTTAATCAAGTTTCTCAAAATCATTTGAAAAATATTGATCTTTAGGAAAAAAAGAATCGATTTCACAAAAAACTATTTAAAATCATCCATCAATATTTGCAAATATCTCAGAAATTAACGGAGATACGCTATTTTCAACATGTTTTTTTCTTCAAGCTGCTGTACCAGTAGCAGTTCCTCAACCGGTGCCTCATCCAGTAGCAGTCCCTTTTATTCAAACAGTCATAAAACACGTGGCGGTTCCAGTGCACATTGATCGACCAGTACCTGTTGATCGGCCAGTCGCAGTTCCTGTAGCTGTACCAGTACCAAGACCTTATCCCGTTGATAGAATAGTACATGTCGATCGACCCGTTGCAGTTCCTGTTGAAAAACATGTTCATGTACCAGTTCATGTTGATCGACCAGTACCTGTACATATTTTGAAACCATATCCAGTTCACATTGAGAGGCTTGTTGCTGTTGATAAGCCATATCCAGTTCATGTAGCTGTTCCTGTACATGTTCCCAAACCTTATCCTGTTCCCATAGCTATCCAATATAAATCACATCATGGTTGGAAGAAATAAAGGGAACGTGAATGAGATAGAATGTCAATTCAAGACCGGTGCAAAATCGATCGGATTCTTCTTCAAAGTAAAAATCTATATGAAAAAACCTGAAAAAATGGAGAAAATGCTCCAGTATGTTTCCATTGCTAGGGAATTTTTCCAATTTCGTTCATAAAGACCTTCATTTTGAAACAAAAATGTAGAATTCAGTAGTGAAGAGATGGAACAGAAGAGGTCTATTTTTCTCGTTCTTCATCTTCTTGAGAATTTCTCGGAAATTGAGTGACATAGCGAAATTCTTTATTTGTAGAAAATATTTCGACATCTCCCTTAGCGAAAAAATAGTGCATACTTGATGTCTTATCTTTTAGGAGATTTGTAGTGTTCCAAAGATTTAGATAATCATTGAATAATTTTAAGACTGTATCATACGAATTATATCGAATTATGTGAATAAATATTTTTTTTTATTTTACAATCGACAAAGTGATGAAGATGATTTTGTGTAATATTTTTTCACTCTTGCACTTATAGAATTGATCGTTTCATAATTGTTGGAGCAATTTGATAATTCATTAGGGCGAGACTCAACGTTACAGCAACGCCAATTATTTATTTAGCACCTGTTTCCATCGATTTTCCCATTACATCTCGTTATTGAGAATTTTTATCGTGAATGTGTTAGGTTCACAGTCGAATGCTAAAATATCTGCATGTCTTTTCTTAAAAGAGGGAAATGGGTGATATTATTCATTTAAACAATTTTCTGATTTTTCACAAAAATTGATGAGAATTTTCAAAAATAGAAAGGGCAAGCTCGTGTTAAAAAAAATGAAATTTTTTGAAAAGTTAAAAAAATTAATTTCAACAATTTTTTTTCACCGGAATTTTTTTTTTTTTTTCAATGGAACCATTAAAGAAACAATTCATTTCAAACCACTCCATTGGAATTCTCACTTTCCCTAAATTAATTTCTAATAAGAATCCAAAAATTATTTGCCCTCCTTTCACTCTATTTTTTTTCAAGGATTTTTAAGAATTCCGAAACACATTATCGACGACATTGTTCCCATCTTAGCTAGGTATGTATTCTGTTGGATTTGTATATGAAATATCTACATGTGAAAAGTTGAACTTGTCCAATGGATATCCTCAACGTGGCCATATTACTTTGCCCCGAAGGTTGACCAAGCCGCTTGTCAATCATAAAAAATGTGTTGGAATTTACACTCAAAGGTGACGGAGGGTAAATACATGATTAATTTCCAATCGTTTAATTTCAAATTAATATTTCAATATTACTGCGAAGATTCAATTGAAAATTCACTATTTCATCAATGTGTGAGCATCGACGGGAAAATGAAATAGATTTCTATTGATGCCTAGCTTAGGAAATACAAAGTACAACTGTATACAGCTCTTTAAATTCATTGATTATTTAATCAATGCCCTCGGGAACAGATGTTGGACTTGACACCACAGAGGTATGAAAATGAACACCTTCGTAGACTATAGGAAGTTAAAGGTGACAAGTTATACTTGAAAGATATGTTTACTATTACATCAATAGTTAAAAGGGAAAAATGGATAAGTCGATTTTTTGCCAATTTTTTCGAGAATATTTCCGAAACTAAATGAGATAGCGCAATTTTTAGTGTGGGAACCTTTTTTATAGCTTTTGAAATTCTTTACAGAAGAATCAGAGCCTAAAGGGCTTATCTCTATTAGTTATCGAGATATTAGCGGGAAAAGAAGGGCCTAAAACATACTTTAGAAAAATTTCCATTAATGAGAAAATCCATTAATGAAAAATCCATTTTATTGTTTTGGAAAATATTATAAATAAAACAATAAAAATAGATACTATTCAATTAATTACCTTTTTCATGCACATTTAAAGTAAAAATATTGAAATACATATGAATCAAAGAAATTTGTTTCAAATATATCCTTTTATTCAATAAATATTTCCACCTTAGAAACCAAGCGGCGTAAGTCGCGCTCGTATGAGCATAGCACTCAAGCCACTTTCTTTCTAAGGTGACGATATATATTCAATTTCCATTCGATTTATTTGGCAAGTTCAAATCTATTTATTTTATATTTTAAAATATGTAATTAATATATTATAAATTATATTATTCTTATACTTTTTATTTACATATCCAGAGATTTACATATCTGAATGAATGATTGGAAAGAAATAATTGTGCGGAAAAAGTTGCATTTAGGTCCATTTCCATTCTCATAATTTCAAACTTGAGTGCATTTTCCCAATATTCATCTTTCCGTCGAAACAAGAAGAGTTGTTGAATACCTCTCCCTACCAATGCATCCGTCAATTTTGAATTCATCTCGTATCTCCGGACAACTTTTCCAATCTCCGCTGAACGGCTAAATTATGTGTTACCACAGGCCCTCCATGAACTTTTCTATTGGTAAAGTTTAAGGAATGGAAAAAGCTCAGGGAGAGTGAAAGAAAAAAATGAACTTTGAACTTCCTTATTGAAAACAAAGTGCAAAAACTGAGGTGATTTTATGCCATGAAATGCAAATATTTGATCTAAAAAATCGAGTTTTTTTTTATTATTCCCAACGAAATATCTCGGAAACTAATGAAGATACGCCCTTTCTACTTGAATATTTTCTGGTAGAGAATTTCAACAACTACAAAAAAGGTGTATCTCGTTGAATTTCCGAAACATTTTCCAAAAAATGAATGACCAAAAGTGGCAGCTCTTTTAAATAAAATTTTTATTTAAACAAGTCACTTGAATTTTCCACTGATTTTATGTATTTTATCCATAAAAGTACACTGCGCAACTGCGAATGAGTTGGTTGGAAAAGAAATAAAAAAAGAGAGAGAGAAAAAAAATGACATGTCTTTACTCAGGTGGGGAATATACAATATCGCTCCTGTGTAATAAGATACTTTCAGTCAGTACGTCTGTGGGGGTCAGCAATTGTCAATCAACACTCGACAATTTGCAATTTTCCTTTAACTGATTTCCTCTTCAATTCCGCAGATGGATTAAGAACAGAAATCAATTAAATTGCCGATAATTGAAAAAAACACTAGTTTTTTTTTCTTTAACTTTTATAAATTAAAAAATCAATATTCCATTTTTAAAATGATTCTATGGAAAAAATTGGCTATAGCAGGTGGCAGCCTTTTCATGTTTGGCGTACTATTTGGATTCGCTATTTTCCCGCCCTTCTTGAAGAGCCAAGTGAAAGGGGTAAGTCCCCAAAATACCAAAAAAATTCAATTTTTTTTTCATTTCTCTTGATTCTGTGGATGAAAGCTCAGTACTATTCGTCTCTCATTATTCAATAATTTTATCGTCAGCTTCGTTGAATAATTGGCTTCTTAGAATATTCAGAAGAAGCAATAAATCACAGGAAAAATGAAAAGAATGGACTTTAACACTGCCTTTAATTTTTGTTGTTGTGGAATTCAATTCGATGCCCTTCACTCTTTACATAATGCAATAATTCATTTTTGTATCCTCACTAAAAAATCACTTTTAATGTAAAAAAAATAATTAATTTCCTGCATATCAATTTTATTTTCGTGCTACTTACGTATTATTTTCATTTTTTATTGCCTATAAAAAAATTCAAAGTGCTATTATGTATTTCTAATTATCCGTACACTAATGATTATGGAGCACATAATGATAAGCTTGACAATGACACGTCCAAATATCCGGAATAACTTGATTTTATAGTATATACTTTGATAAAGTTAGTGTGAATCTGCTTAGTCATTGTGATCCGTTGTATTTATTGGGGAAGGAGTGAGGACGAGTGAGAAAGAGACAATAATAATGTTTCTGCTCTGTTTCTGACTTCCTTCGTATTTACACAGTAAATTCATATTTATATAATTGTTTTTTTATCTATCAAGTAGGCTCATTATTCCCGCGTATTTAATGTTCCATTCTCTACTTCATGGATGCTCTGTAGATTCCAATCGATCCGAGATAAATGCGGTGTTAATTGGCTTTTTTTCACAACTATCAAAGGTCCCTGGAGATTGATGATGCATATGATAAAACTCCCCTCGTAAATGTTTATCGAGTTTTTCTCTCATCGCTTGATTGAGAGTCATCATGAAAAATTAAAAAATTCATTTCCGAAAAATCTTCATTTTCAGAACTTTAGAACAAAGACAAAAAGATGTCATAAGAAAATAAGCTAAAAAAAAATCAAAATTTCTTTCTAAATTTGGCATGTTTCCGGAATTTTTCAGAATTTTTGAACATTTTCCCGAATTGAATTTCGACAACCTTCCTTTGCCCACACAATATCTGAAAATTTATGATTTTCTCCCAATTTGAAATTTTTTCGAATTTTCCAAGATTTCCCGAAATGTCCCAAGATTTTCCCAAATTGGAGTCCGGCAACCTTAATTTGCTAGTCAATATCTGAAAAACGAGGATTTTTCCTCCAATTTGGGATTTTCCTGGACTTTCGAAAAAAAAATTATCTCTAAGATTTTTGTTATAAAAGTACGTGTTTTCTTTTATCAATAATTATGTGTGTGACGTTTTAAGTTTCACAGATAATTGAGAACAAAAAAACGCACGCGGAAATATGCATTTTCGTTATTATCAAATTTTTGATAATGTCTGAAGAATTTTAGATATATGCTTATTTAACACTCAAGGAAGAAAACTATACAGAAATGTTATAAGAGTTATTCCAATTTTTTATAGAATACTTTCTACTCTCATTTCTACTTGCAAATGTCCAATGAGAATTTGGGATAGTTGATTTTTTTTTTAATTGTTTTTTTTACTGTGAACATAAGAGCCTATTAAAATCTCATGTAGTTTCAGTATCTCTCAATACATTTACCGAAAACTCAATCTCAAGTAGAATAGAATCCTCTTTTTATGAATTCACAACTAGTTTATAATTTAATTCTCAATGTCACGCTGAATAAATGAACACAAACCGGAAACTTCAGTTGATACGATATTTATGACACGAAAGGACAATTCTTTCATCGATAGTTGGAGACTCACATGAATTCTGAGAGAAGGAATGCATTTGGAAATTATTCATTTTTTTAAAATATGAAATGACATGTTTGGAGGGAGAAAAAAATTCTTATTGGGAGCTTGAAACTTTTTTTTTATATTAATTATTTTAGTAGTGAAGAGGTAGAACTGAACAAATCGACTGATCTTTGTGATCATTCTTAATGGAATATCTATCGGATCTTTTTTGAATACATTTAACGTTCCATGTTAATTTTTACATTATTAAAATATTCCAGAATGAAATTTCTGTAAAACAATGAGTATTTTTTTTAACAGAATATTGCCCTGAAACCAGGCGCAGACATGCGAAAAATGTGGGAAGTTGTGCCATTTCCAATTGATTTCCGAATTTTCCTCTTCAATGTGACGAATCCTGATGAGATCAAGGGCGGAGCCAAGCCAATTGTCAATGAAGTTGGTCCTTTTTTTTATGAGTGAGTTCTGGTGCTTCATACCACAGTAGACTTCCAATAAAGTTCCTCTTTCTTTAGAGTTCTCAGAATTCCTACACTAAAGTTCCTCACTGACTCTTCTACTCTGATTCTTCATGGGCCAATTAGAATTGAGTTTAGATTTCAAACATTTTTCAAGGTTCTGCGCATGAAACTGCCCATAGGAGAATAATACTAATAATACTCCACTGCACAATAAATTGCGCTGAGGAGAATGCTCTATGTAAAAGAAGGAATAATCAAGTTGGAAATATGCATGTCAAATTTTGATAAATTTCAGCAAAAAAAAAAGTAATATTATGATCAACTTTGACAAATTTCCCAGAAAATCATGTCATAATTTGACCCTTTTTCGTCAGAATATGACCATTTTTGACTATCAATTGAAATCATGTCATACTTGAAATTCTTTTCGTGAAATTTTCTCATGAAAAAATCCGGTCAGGATCTGACAGATTATTAAAGAATATGTCATATCTTTATTTTATTCTATGGCATATGATTCTAAACGGTTGGACATATTTTGATGAAAAAGTCCCAAAAATAGAGGTAAATGGCAAATTGTGTTATGATGTGAGACTTTTTGACATGTTACTACATATTACATAATATTTCAGAAGACATCTGAATTTCATAATTTCCTGTCACGAACAGTCAAAAAAATTACACATTAAAAATTACAAATTTGGTCGAGGCAATTACTTTTTTTGACAGAAAATGTCAAATCTGCATTATTTGTTCATTATTGGTCACATTGGTGCAAAAAATTACATTTTGTGTTTTAATACACTCGGCAAAAAAATTAAGGGAACGCTAAATTTTGTCAGTTTTTTGCTTGATTTTCAAATGGCTGTAACTTCGCCAGGAATCATCGTATCAGGATTTAAGAAAAATGGTTGGAAAGCTTGAAGTTTCTACTCTTGAAATTTTGAGAGAAAATTTTTTTTTGACCATCCGTTATAACGAGATAAGAGGGTTGAAAGCGGGAAAATTGTTTTTCTTTTTTTTTAATTTTTTCAAATTGTTCCACGGATTTCAAAAAAATTTTCTCCCCTTAACCCTTATCAGGATCGTGTAGCCTGGTCTTTCAGCTTCAATTTTTTTTTTTTTTTTTTCCCTACGACCCTTTGTTGTTGAGATATCGTCGATTGAATCAAAAAACACCCTTTTGTCTTTAATCGTCGATATCTCAGGAACTACTGATCGCACAGCGAGCGGGTGATGAGATTCGTAAACTTGAATAAATTTCCTATAAGATTCTTGCACTGCTTAATTGAAAAAAAAAATTCTTTCCACTTTTAAAATTGGTTCGAAAAAGTACCGAAAAATAGAGTTTTTTTTCTTTTTTGAAAATTGCCCTGCATTTCGCGAATTTTGTGGAAATTGCAAATGTTTTAACGTTTTTCTTTAGTTGAATGTGTGCTGAAACACCCCCTAAATTTTCAAGCCAATCGGCCTGACCGTTTTTTTTCCCCGAGTGAACAAAGTTTCCGCAAAAATTAAAGGAACACTTTTTTGTTTAATGATAATTAAGGCCGAAAATGTTTTTTCTCCGTTATTTCTTTGTGATTTTTTGTGCAAAATTTGTTGAATTCTATCGAAAGAAGAAAAAAAAAAGAAATCAAAAAAAATCAAAAAAAAATCAAAAAAAAAATTTTTTTCGATTAAAATTTTTTTTTTCATTTTTTTTTTTTATTTTTTTTCAATTTTTTTTTGATTTCTTTTTTTTTCTTCTTTCGATAGAATTCAACAAATTTTGCACAAAAAATCACAAAGAAATAACGGAGAAAAAACATTTTCGGCCTTAATTATCATTAATTGGTGTTTAAGGAACAAAAAAGTGTTCCTTTAATTTTTGCGGAAACTTTGTTCACTCGGGGAAAAAAAACGGTCAGGCCGATTGGCTTGAAAATTTAGGGGGTGTTTCAGCACACATTCAACTAAAGAAAAACGTTAAAACATTTGCAATTTCCACAAAATTCGCGAAATGCAGGGCAATTTTCAAAAAAGAAAAAAAACTCCATTTTTCGGTACTTTTTCGAACCAATTTTAAAAGTGGAAAGAATTCTTTTTTCAATTAAGCAGTGCGAGAATCTTAGAGGAAATTTATTCAAGTTTACGAATCTCATCACCCGCTCGCTGTGCGATCAGTAGTTCCTGAGATATCGACGATTAAAGACAAAAGGGTGTTTTTTGATTCAATCGAGGATATCTCAACAACAAAGGGTCGTAAGGAAAAAAAAAAAAAAAAAAATTGAAGCTGAAAGACCAGGCTACACGATCCTGATAAGGGTTAAGGCGAGAAAACTTTTTTGAAGTCCGTGGAACAATTTGAAAAAATGAAAAAAAAAGAAAAAAAAATTTCCCGCTTTCAACCCTCTTATCTCGTTATAACGGATGGTCAAAAAAAAATTTTCTCTCAAAATTTCAAGAGTAGAAACTTCAAGCTTTCCAACCATTTTTTTTCATCCTGATACGATGATTTTTGGCGAAGTTACAGCCATTTGAAAATCAAGCAAAAAACTGACAAAATTTAGCGTTCCCTTAATTTTTTTGCCGAGTGTATGTCAAAAAATGAAATATTACTGAAAAATTTTGAATTATTCTCATTACGTGTCAGATTATTACATTTTTTATCATAATGTGTCATGCATATTTACACCAGACAAAAACCAAATGGAAACTTTCACGAGAGTTTCTGGTCGGACAGATGAACTTATTTGGAAGTCTACTGTAATTTCGTAAAAATTCCGGGAATTTCCAATGGATTGTTTAATTATTCAATTGCAGTGAATATAAAGAGAAGGTAGACTTGGAGGATTTCAATGAAGATGATACTTGCGAATACAGCAACAGAGCCACATGGATATTCAATCCTGAAAAAAGTGGGAAAGGTTTGTCGGAGGACATGGTGATAACATTTCCTCATGTTATGATTCTCACATTGATAATGAGTGTAGTCAGAGAGAAGCCAGGAATGATGGGCCTCGCAGGTAAATAAATACGACTCAAATCATTTATCATTTTTTTTTCAATGATATTTCGAAAACTAATGGGGATACGTCCTCCTCGGCCCAATCCTTCTGAGGAGAATTTGAAGAACTACAAAAAAGAACTGGGACAAAATCACACTAACTCGCTTAGCCGCCAAGATTTTCATAGAAAATTGATTTTTCCTGAAAAGATTTCGATGAATTCGATATTAAATTTGAATTACAGCTAAAGCAGTCGACAGTATTTTTAAGAAGCCAGATTCAGTATTCGTTAAAGCAACTGTCAAGGAAATTTTGTGGACTGGGTTACCTGTTGACTGCACAGTTACGGATTTTCAAGGGAAAGCTGTTTGCACTCTTCTTGCTGAAAATGAAGGGGCTTTTATCGTTGAAGGGCCTGGAAAATATAGATTCGCACTTCTTGGTGCTGTGAGTTAATGACTTTTCTTCTCTCAGATTGAAGTATTTTTAATTTTATTTTATGATAGAAATTAATTTCGATTTCAGAAAAATGGTACGACAGTACCAGACAGAATAAAAGTAAAACGAGGTATCAAAAGCTACTTGCAAGTTGGTGAAGTTGTGGAATTTAAAGGCGAGGCGAGACAAAATGTATGGGCAGATAATGGTCCTTGCAATGACTACAGGGGCACTGATTCTACTATTTTTCATCCTTATCTTTATGAAGATGAGGATATCACGTCATTTGCGCCTGATCTGTGTATCAGTTTGCCAGCGAAATATGTGAAACCTTCTAAAGTCAAAGGTTAGTTTTCTATTATCGAAATCGCATAAAAATTTCGCGAAAATTTCCCAGGATGAAGCAATGAGAGTCTCTCATGAAGGAAGCGTCGAAAGACTCGGTCAGCGTCTCCCAGAAGAGTCTCTCTCGTGGCCACGCTCTGGTTAGCTTTCGTGGTTAGCTTAGCTCTGGTTCAACGTCAACCACGGTTAGTGTAAACTCTCGTTTGGAATAGATAAATGGGGAGATACACTGTTACTACAACGAAAACATTTAGACCTCACCGGTTACAGCGATGATGTTATGAACAACACCATTGACAGTTGTAATCAGTGGTGGTATCACTGTTGCTCTGTCATTTTTTTTAGTTACACCAGAGTTAGGGTAACCGTGGCAAAAGCTAAACCAGAGTTAACGTTAATCTTACTCCCGGAAACTGGCCCCTAGTCCATGCGGTTATTCTGGAACACTTGAGAGTGTTTATTCTTATTCTGGTTCAAAACTGTTCATTTCTTGACGACAAATTTTTAATGCTTAATTAGAAAGGAACAATGGAAGGAAGCGTTTGAATTTATGAAATAAGATAAGATTTTCATAACGAGAAAAGAATTATTGTTAATAATTTATGACTTCAGTTTTTCAGATCGGTTATTTTTTTATTTGAAAAATCAAATTTCGAAATCTATCATTATGCATATAGGCATAGGGTGAGCTGGGGTAGAATGAGCAAGGGGTGAAACGAACAGGTGTTAGTTTTGGTCTTTCATTAATTAATGAATATTAAATATTAATAAATATTGGCGATAGGTTTTTGAATTTTTCAATAATTAAATTTTTTGTTCGAATTTGAGAGTAAAGCCCTTAGGTGCTTTTTTAATATTCCACGTTATCGGAAATATCTCTAATTTTATCAGTGGTAGCGACCGAGAGTTAATCCTAAGTTAAACGTGGGTTTATTTCCCATCGAAGTATGTGTTTGAAAAAAAACGATTTCAGGAAAAGTTAAATTTTCAGAAAATCGCATAAAATAATAATTTTGACACCCATTTTTCACCTAAAATTTCCTCAACTTTCCGATGGGAGCATTAGAAAATCTCTATCTCAAACCTTCGGACTGGAATGTCCATTTTGTTCGTTCAATTCAAATTCCCCCCGCCTTCCCAATATAATTACTGCGTGAAAAATCTCTAAGTGGCGATACTAGCTCTCCCCTACACCTGCAGAGAGATGCTGGCATTGATCGCAGAGATCACTAAATCTTTTCAAATATTTAAGTCTCTCATCAGTGATGTTTCATTGATCATCCGAGATACGTAAAGATTCACTACAATCTCTAGCAGTCTCAGAGAGCCTCTAAGAAACTGTCGAAGATCGCAAAATTTTATCCCGGGTTCAACCTTCATGATATTGAAAAATTTCTTGTTTTCGGAGATATCTCTGATCCTATTTCCGTGATCATCCTTTTTTAAAGCTTCTCCGGAAGAAGGCTAGGGTGAAAAAGGCTTATTTTCTTTCAGAATGATTGCATATTTTGATGAGAGTGAAGGCCTTTCTAACAAATTTGAAAAAATCACGTAACAATTTAGACATGTGGGAGCATCTCCGCAACATTTTGAGATTTTTTTATCGAGTCCTTCACTGCGAAAAAAATTCCTGTATGTGAGGAGTTCGTTCAGGAATATCGAAAAAAGTCGCAAAATTATGAAAATTTAAAGAAATAATAATCATCAAAATTGTAACTACCCTGATTTTTTTCAGAATTTCTCCCCGATCCGTTTTCGAGAAAAAAAATATTTTATTTTGAAAAATCGTATAACCTTATTCACCAAAAAAAATTATTCATAAATATGTAATCAACATTCAAAGTATGCCTGAGGAATAAAATAATTTCTCTATACTTCAAAGTTTAATATTTTGTCACTTTTGGAAAAATAAATTTTCCGGTAAATTGTAAGTTTATCAAATTAGCACGCGTACCCTGGTCAGCACTCGAGAAAAACAGTCACCACGTTTGAAGAAAAAGTCGCAACTTCATAAACATTGCAAAAAACTCACACACATTTATTTATTTATCACCCCAATAAATTGCAAGGCAAACACCTGATCCATTTGGGAGGTATTTAAATAAAAAAGTGAATCAGGAGATGCGGCAGCATCTCTCGACAAGTACGAGCCCAACACTCTCTGTCAGGCAAGGGTACCGCACTCCTATACGGCTAAATACGACTCGAAAAATTTCAATAATTTTTTCTATAGTCAAAATTCCATCTCGTGAGATGATTTTTCGGTAATATATTGCTCTTACCGTTATCTTCAAATTTATGTAAGAAAAAATTTAAAAAACGATATTTTATTATTAATTGAAAACGTTGGCCAGAATTCTTCTCCAGATCGAAATTTTTTGGAGACATTGTAACTGTGTTAGTGCCCCACCGACACTACGTAGAAGTATGCGTCACACAAAGGCACGCAGTAAACATCAGACGCGCTTGGCTTTAAATGGAAATATGTCGAAAACTATTGAAAATTAATTGAGACATGCTGCGAATAAAATTCAGGTGATGAATTAACGAATACAATAAGCAGAACCCCATTCTTCTACGACTTGTAGTTTACGAGATATTAATTTTTTACTGCAAAGGTTAACAATGACGTGCGAGACCCAAAAGAAATCATTAGAGCCTCGCGCGTCATTTTCGAATTTCCCATTAAAAAAATCATATTTCAGAAACTAAGAGTCGTAGAATAACGGGTTTTTGCTCATTCTGTTCTCTAATTTTTTCTCTCAATTCCATTCGCAGCATGTCTCGATAAATTTCCAATAGTTTTCGAGATATTTCAATTTAAAGTCAAGTTGATCAGCACACGTGTAGATTCGATTGAATCCATCTCTATTACATCGCTCATTTATATATATAAAAAAAAGAACTGAAATGGCAGAAAAAAACGCAAGTGCGTTTAAAAAAAAACGTCGACAATTACGCGCCCCGTTTTTATTTAAAAAAAAATATGAAATGAGAATAGTACAAGTCCGTAGATTAATTCATCATCTTATTCTTCAGATACTAGATAAAATTGGCATTGTACAATGAATTTGGAAAATTGAATTGTAAAGAATTTAAACTAAAAAAACGTACTTGGTGTACCTTTAATCTGTGTTTACACTTGGTACACCAAGTACGTTTTTTTAGTTTAAATTCTTTACAATTCAATTTTTCAAATTTATTGTACAATACCAATTTTATCTAGTATTTGAATAATAAGATGATGAATTAATCTACGGACTTGTACTATTCTCATTTCATATTTTTTTTTTAAATAAAATCGGGGCGCGTACTTGTCCACGTTTTTTTTTAAACGCACTTGCGTTTTTTTTCTGCCATAATCGGGTACATCATAGATTTTTCATTGATGATGTTGCAACGCCGCGTTCCGAATACTTGGCGCGTAGTTTAGATATGAAGCACTGAGTAAACGTGTATGTCAGACTTGGTCCTACCTCACTGGGTATAACCTCACTTTCATTTCATTCATTTTCTTGTTTATCGGTACCACATCTTTTTTTTCAACTTCCCCCTTCCGATTGCTTTAGACGTAAAGTAAAAATCACATCACTCACGAGTTTGCTTCGCCAACGGTTCATTTTTGAAATCTTTTCTCTACGATCATTTCAATAAAAAAAAACGTTCTTAAAAATAAATAATAATACAATGCTACAGAGAGAGATAGAAAAAAATCAGTCCTATCACCCTTACATAGTGACAAGATCAAATATGCTACGCTGCCGCTACGCATCCCATTTTGCCTGCATTTCCTGGATATTTGAATTAAATTTAAATATTTTTTGGTTTCATTCAACTAATCGCTAAAAAATCGGTCATTTTAAAAATCGAAAAAAAAATTTACGATACTGCATTCACAATTTTATGCTATCGAATTGAAAATATGACTTTTTGTTTCTCAGCAGTTGAAACACTGCTAGAGAACAATAGGTCCCCCTTGCAACTCACCTCCCCTTACAATCCCTAAACGGACTCCTTAATTTTGAAATAATAGATTTTTCAGTTCATTTTAATTTATCTGATCATTTTCTCCAGGTATCAAAACAAATCATTACAATGCAGATTTTGGTGACATGAATACTGATGCGGATCTGAAGTGTTTGTGTCCAGCTGAGGATAAATGTCTGAAAAAAGGACTTATAGATCTCTTCCCATGTCTTACAGCACCTCTAGTTGCTAGTCTACCTCATTTTTATCTCGTTGATGAGCTTTATTTGACTCAAGTTGATGGTCTTCATCCAACTAAGGTTCATTATTATAATAATTGATATTATTATATTATATGATAAAGGATCAGAGTAAAATTTTATTATCTTGCTTTTTTCGAAATATTCTTAAAAATTTATTGGCAAAAAAATCAACTTATCCTATTTTAGTTGTTTGCTTCAGAATTTTTTCGCTTTCTTGAACTAATATTGATTGTCTTGAATTATTCACAGGAGGAGCACGGAATTTTTATAAACTTCGAACCAATGACAGGAACACCGGTAGAAGCAAGGAAAAGACTCCAATTCAATATGTTTGTTCATCCAATTGAGAAATTCAAATTGATGAAAACTTTCCCTGAAGCACTTTTCCCATTATTTTGGGTAGAGGAGGGTCTTTTATTGGGTGATGAATATATAAGTCAACTTAAGCTGGTTTTTACAATGATAAAAGCCGTTGGGTAAGTTTTTTTTGCACATAAAAACTTTTTCATGCTTAATTTCATTTATTAATTCAAAATGTATACCATTATTTTAATTGAAAATATCAGCAAAGAAGGAAAATGTTTTCAATTCAAGAGTTTTTTTGTTGAAATTGAAGAGTAATTGAGGGAAAAAGGAATAAAGAGAAAATCATGTTTTTCCTCCAATTGGTGAATTTTCAGAATTTTCTGGAATTTTCCCAAATTGAACTCTGGCAGTTTTCTTTTGCTCGCGTGGCTTCTAGAGAATTGGATTTTTCCTCTCTATTCCGGAATTTTCCAGAATTTTTTCAACTACGTAGTTTTTGCCTCAATCTTCTTCTGTAGAAAAGTCTGAAAGCTACAGAAAAAAGAATTAGCACAGATATTTTCAAAAACTATTGAAAGCAAGAATCAATTCATCTCATCCTACCTTTTCGCTACTGAATTTGGCTCATTTGATAACAAAAAAAAAACAATATTCCTGAATTTTTCTACATTTTCAGAATTATGAAATGGTTGATGATGGTGGCCGGTCTTGGTATGGGTGGTGGTGGTGGTTTCTTCTTCTGGAAAGCAACTCAATCATCTCAAAAACTTGAAATAACTAAAATATCCCCAAAGACAACAGCAAATGCCCTGAGTGCTGAGAAAAAAGATCCTCTGAATGTTAGCACACTACCGCAAATGAATGGGCCACCAGCTGTCGATGGCTAATTAAATTAGTATCAATTAAATAATTAATAGATATTAAAACATTAATTTTAAATTTGTATACATTTTTAATTAAGAAAACATACAAAATAGAAATAAGGGGATGAGATAAAAATAAATAAGTTTAGATCTACACAAATAAACTGAAATCTGTGATGTTTCGAATTTTGAGAGCGGTAGAAAAAAAATTGGTATAAAATTTAGTGTTAGAGAAGTTTCACACGGGCACGTGAATTATTAAATTTTCTTTTCAACAATAATTAATTTGACTATAGTAGAATTAATTAATTGAAATTTCATTAAAGTTCAATATTTTGTACATATAATTAATGTATTTTGCCATTCAATGCACCTCTCTATGTAACATTGATATTAATTTTCTTCTATTTCTAATTGCCGATAGTTAATCGATTAAAATCCATGAAAGGCCAATGCCATTGATAACTAAAGAATAAAAATCGTTAATCGCTCAATTTATTTATAATGACCTAATGACATTTTTTCATCTCAATTAAAGATCAGCCTTATATACAACATCACTGATTATTCATGAGAAAAAATGGAAAACATCATCGTCCTAGAAGCAAAGAGGCATAAGTGCCGTTTTTCCGATTGTTGCTTCCAAATGGAAGCTTAACAAACGTGAGAATTTTCGATTTGGATTCTTTTATTGCAAATCACTTCAAATAATGAGGAGAGTTTGAAAATGATATTTAAAAAAAAAAGTATGTGTGTGTGTGTGTGTGTGTGTTTTTGTGTACGTGCGTCTACGTGGATTTTTTTTTTACTTAAAAATGGTAAAACTTCACCCGAAAAATCTCATATTTTTACTCTATATCTGTCGTGATGAATGTTTTCTTCCGAGAATTCGATACGTGGAATTCATCCAACATTTTTTGAGATATGACGAATTTTCGATGTTTTCAAAAAAATTGATTTTTCAAAAAGTTCTTAACTGATCTTATCCAAATTGATGCATAACATTTGATATCATATTCTGTCACCGCGTGAACTTTTTCAGATTTTTCAATGCTTGGTTTTTGAGTTATGTCGATTTTTATAATTTATCATGAAAAATGTTGTTGCTTCCATAACAACCAGAACAATTACGATAGAAATTAAAAATTTGGCTCGCATATTGGTCTTCTGAATCTGCAGCTCATTTTAAACAACAAAAGAGCATTTATTCAAGGTATTGGTATGAAAGTATCACCTTCTCATACACCTTTTAGATTTTGAATGTTTCTTTCATTTGCAATTCGTCGTATAACGTTGATAATAACTAAAGCGTATCTTCTGCGGATACGCCCTTTTGTTTTTAATTCTTTCCTCAATTCAGGATTCCTCATAAGGAATTGATAATAATAAAAAAGTGTATTTTCAGTGAATACCCTTTTGTGCTAACTAGGAGTCATCTTCCTTCATTATACGAGAATTTTTGGAGATACGTCCATTTATTATTATACAATTTCAAAGCATCGGTGATACTTCCTTTTGTTATTAGCTATTATTAAAAGATATGAGACAATTCGAAAAATTAATAATAACAAAGGGGCCTAAGTTTAGAAGATACGCCCTATTCACGCTACATATTCGCAACTACAATTTCACGCTACATTTTGTTATTTCAATTTCTTAGTTTTTATTTTCGTTCATTACTCCATGAAAAACATTTTGAGATATATACCACCCATACACCCCTTTCCCTTTCAAAAGTAGGTTTCTTGTCACTTGCGCCTTTTTGTCTATGAGACGACGATATTGGAAATAATGAATTTAATAAAATAACCCTAATAATTTGAAAAATATTAAATATCCTCCACATATTTTATTTACACTAAATTCAGTCTTTCAATGGAAAAACATTTTTTCAAATTTCACTATTAAAAAAATTAATCATATCAATTATTGCGTTTTTTTGCATCAGAAGATTCACTTCGACATAACAAAACATTTTTATAAGCACTTCTGTATTCAGAGCTCATGACAACGTAAATAACTGGATTTATGCATGTAGTCAAATAAATGAGAATATAGCCAGCGATATTTAGTCCACGCCAATCAATTATGTCCTTAAATGTCTTTGTGATAGTTATTGGCAAATAACAAATTAAAAAAGATGAAAATATCACTAAAATCATTTTTAATAATTTCTTATCTTTTGCTGTCATTTTACCAGATTCTAAACTACGATTTTTTATGCTACGAAATCTCGATTCTCTCCTCAATAATTTCTTTTTTTTTACCCTCTTTTCTGATGGGGAATCTGATCTGGATGATACAAATTCTTCTGATATATCAGTTTCATAACGTGATGATGATGATTGTGGTGTTAAATGGCCATCAATTGGTACTTGCAAGCATTTATCATTAATTATTGGTTTTTTTGAATTTAATATTTTTTCATCAACATCAAAACGCTTTTCATTTTTATCAGTATCTGAGAAACTCAAGTTTGGAATCACTTGATAAATACGTGATGCATCAGCATCAGTCTTTTGTGAGTTTGAACTATCTCTAAAGTTTTCTGATAAACTCAGCACTTCTCCACCATCTGGATAACGTGCAGAATCTATATTTGATGTTCCTTCATTTTTTTCGCTTATCTTTGCTAGTGTAGAGTCTGATGATGGCTTTTTATCGTCATTTACTTGCGGAACGCCTTCTTCTGTAGTTATGTATTGAGGATTTGGGTATTGGCTCTTTGTTGGGGAACCACCGTTCTCTGTTGTTGAAGTTGCGGTTGGACCACAGCTCGAGCCAATCGCTGAGTCTTCCAAATTTTTTGTAAATTTTACCTAATAATTTTTAGTTTTTTTTATTTAAAAGAAAAAAAATGAAAATTATTTCAAGGTAGTATCCCAGATTACTGTCAATAGAACAGGAAAAAATGAGAATTCGTAAGCTAGTCTCGAATTAATTGCTGATAATCAAGGAAAACGTGCTCAATTTACCCGAAGAAGTGATTAAATTATTCACAAGTGATATCTTTGGCTTGTGAATATAATTTTCCGTTTTTTCTCGATTTCTTGGTAATCTCTATAAAAAAATCCCTATAGAGAATTTCTATAGAATATTTCTATAGATTCATTAGATAGAAAATCCTATTTGTTCATCGTATGTGATACTGGAATAGTTTCTATAGATATGGTTTCCGTAAGAATTATTTCTATACGAGTCTTTTCATGGGATTCTAGCTGACATTAGTAAAATGAAGGTAGAGATGGAATATTCTCTGTGCGCGTATTCAAAATCAATATAGAGAATTTCTGTAGAATATCTCTATAAAATCTTTCGACAGAATATTTCTATAGATTCATTCTATATCGAATCCTATAGGTTTATCATATATGATATTGGGATATTTCCCGTAGGTATTATTTCTAGAAGAATCTTTTCTATACCAGTGGAGTTTCATATGATTCTATAATGAAATTTTGTGTCTATAAGAAAAATATCACTAACTCTTGTGCTTTTTGTGCTCATCCTGTCGGCGTTACCAGCGCCTATAAAAAAACCCAATATCATGTACGATGAACCTATAGAATTATATATAGAATAAATCTCATGAATTTTCTATAGATATTTCCTATGGAAATTTTTCTATAGAAATTTTTCAGATGTGATGAGATAGAGAGACTACCTCATGATGAGAATTTCTAAATAATTATCCGGAGAATTGAATATTTTATTCTTCTATTATTTAGTTGAATGCTCGGTTCTCTTCGGCAATAGTTTTTAAATAATGGGTCAATTATGTGGTACTTGAGAAATTCCGTTATTTCTATCTGAATGAGGGCGTTCCATTCCCACCACTGCTATTTTCAGTAATGGGAACAAATTATCAAAAAATTCGAAAAAATGTAAAAAAAAAATAGCATTTTCGAAACGGTATCAAACAAGTAAAGAGTTAACTGTACTCGAGCTCGCTGGGATATCACCTCAAATAACATCATGAAAAACAATTTAATAATGTAAATTACCTCAAGACTTGCTTTGACAAGATCAGTAGTGGCTTTCTCTCTTCTTCTGCTTTTCAGTGCAGTTTTACGTACAATGTAAAAGATTCGCGCGTAACAAACGACAATTGCTATGCATGGTGTGAGAAATGCAAGAATGAAGAGAAATTCTTTTGGACTGCGGCCATTAATGTCTGGTAATATCGTACATGATCCAATAACTGGGTCCAGGCCAAAACGACCCCAACGCTCGAACCAGGTCGCAACGAGTGCCCCGAAGCCGGATATCCATGTTGCAAGTACCATCAAGATTAGGTACCTAGGTTTATATAGTCTGAAAATGTAAAAGGAGACATAAAGAAAGAGAGGATAATAAGGAAATCACTTCGGAAAGATGCATTCTTGCATCACGCAACGCAATAAACAAAAAGATATCTCGAAAACTGAGCGAGATAAAGCGATTTTGGTTCCATTCTTTTTTAAAAGAATTTTAAGAGCTACAAAAAAGATTCCCATAAAAATGACGCTTTCTCGCTTAGTTTTTGAAATATTCATCGAAATAAAATGAAACATGACTTTGAGGAAAATTCAGAAGAGAAAATAGGAAAAATTAGAGTTTTCAGTCATTCTTTCCCTGGAGACTATCTCGGAAAGTAAGCGAGATAGGGCCATTTTGTTGGAATCCTTTCTTTTTAAAAAATTTTCAGAACTACAAAAAAGGATGGAGACAAAAGGGCTTATCTCCATTAGTTTCCGTGATATTTGCCAAAAAAGAATGACCCAAAAAACATTCGGAAGAGAAAACATGGAAAAATTGAGTTTTTTTGTGTTTCTTTCTGGTAGAATATCTCGGAAAATAATCAAAATAGAGTTAATCTGCTTCCATCCGTCTTTGTAGCTCTTGAAATTTTCTCCAAAATAAGGTTCGAACAGAATCGTTCTATCTCGCTTGGTTTCCAAGCTATTCGTGAAAATAGAATAGAAAAAAAACTGAGAAAAAATCAGAGGAGGAAAGAGGAGGAGATATAGGATTTTTTGTCATTATTTTTCGAAGCATAGCTCGGAAAAGAAGCGAGGGAAAATAATTTTGCCTTAATCCTGTTTTCTAGCTCTTGGAATTCTCCGCAAAAAAAAAACTCGTGTAAAGTCGTTCCATCTCGCTTAGTTTTCGAGATATTCTCAAAAAAATTATTGGATGAAATTGACTTATCCTATTTTATTTTTTTGCTCCTAATTTCTGTAATATTTACTCACTTGGGATAAAGCCTTGGATGACCAATCATAATATATCTATTAATCGTAATTGCGAGAACTGTGAAAAGACTGACTGCCAAGAGGCCATAACGTAGAAGTGGAAAAAGGCGACAAAGTAAGGCTCCGTGCAGCCAGGAACTGTGCCAGAAAGTTGATGTTGCTAGTGGCAAATTGAAGCAGCAGAACATTAGGTCAGAGATCGAGAGGTTCATGATAAATACAGCTGTTGCATTTCTCAACTGAAACATTGAAGAAAACAGAAAATTTGAAACTGTTCTAAAATTATTTTTGGTCATTTTTTCCGAATATCTCGAAAACTCAGCGAGATAGCGCAATTTTGCCCTCATCCTTTTTTTGCATACTGAGAAGACAAAATTTTTGTGGCGAAATTTGTTTTTTTATATCCGAATTTTCCTTTGCAATTTTCGAAATCTAGATATAAGGGAAAGTGGGGCAAAGTGGCCCGCTGGGGCAAAGTGGCCCATCTCAAAAAATGAATTGATGGTGGGGCAAAATGGCCCCCCCCCCCCTTTAAAAAATGGATTGAGTGTGGGGCAAAATGGCCCCCTTCAAAAAATGAATTGATGGTGGGGCAAAATTGTCCCCCCATTTTCAACAATGTTTTTATTTTTCAAATTAGAGATGAAAAAATCCAATTTCTCGTTAGATTAAATTTCTAAATTTTTTGCAAATTGGATCAATTGTCATTAAAACATAAATTCTTGAGCGATACAATTAAATTTCAGAGAGACACATTTTTTCACTTTGAAAAAAAAAATCATAGGGCAAGGTGGAGTGATATGGACACAAGGGGTAAAACGGACACAGGTTGCTTTTGGTATTTTATAATATGAAATTTACTCGAAATAGATAGGAAGATTGGAGATAGGGTTCGTCTGATTATTCCGCTGAAAAGATGAGGGAATTTCCCGTGAAAATCATATGTCAAAAGTTATTTTTTGAAAACTTTCAAAAAATTTCATTTTTTGCGCAAGATTCAAAGGTAAGACTCTTCTTTTTTTTGAAAAATTTATGGTTTTCGAGAATATCTCGGGTTCTCTTGCTGATCTTAAATGAAAGGTGAGCTCATTTCCTATTGATTTGTGAGGTTCAAATAGAAAAATATCAATTTTTTCAAGTACTCATAGGGCATAAACTAATTTTTCAAAAAATGACCTACAAATATTTGAAAAATTTATTTTAAAAAAATTTGAACCATCTAAATCGATGAGAAATGAGTTCACCTTTCATTTGAGATCAACCCCAAGTCGCTACAACCAAGAGAACCGAAGTTATTGACAAAAAAGTGAATTTTTTAGATTTTCAAAAGGGAAATCCCTTCAAAACCTGGTCAAAAAAGTAAATTTTTCCAAAAATGAAAAAAAAAAATTTCCACACATGTTTTCCGCCCAAGACTTCGTCAGCTTCCCAATGGAATCATTAGAAAATTTCTGTCTCGAGCCGTTCAATTGGCGTGTCCAATTTACCCCACCTTCCCCTAAATATATGTGATGGGAGGGGGGGGGGCCATTTTGCCCCACAAGGGCTCATGCCTATATATGGAAAAAAGTGGATTTTAACTTTAATTTTTTTTGTTTTGGGATAAATTTTGCCTAGAAAAAGTATCATTATTAAAAATTATGGATTTTTTCCTTAAGGGGGCCATCTTACCCCACTCTCCCCTACATCAGAACTTTCTGGAGCAGAGTAAATTTTCCACAATTGAGTCAATTTTTGTGTAAAGAATATATTTTTTTCTCAGTGCAGAAAATTACAAGAATTATAAAAATAGTAATTCCAAAAATTGCGCTATCTTGCTTAGTTTCCGAGATATTCTCTAAAAATGAATACCAACGAAAATTATCCCATTTTAGCTATTTTATTTAAAAAAATATATATTTTGTGAATAAACAAGCATAATAAAAAATGAGCACAAAATAATTAGATTTATCCATACGACCCAGATACCAGAATATGATCCAATAAATGTATGCATAATCATCAGCCTGCGAGAACATAAAATCTACATGATACTTGAGGACACAAGGGACATTGTATGTGTGTGTGTCATGAAAGTAGGTGAATAATTTATTTGACTTGATCACACACACTTTAACTTGAGGAATGAAAATTTTATGCTTTTCAGGAAGATAGGTTGAGTGAAGTAGAAAAGAGTGTGAGAACATGCGGGCATATAAATCCCAGAATGTCCCCTAAGAAGGAACATTGAAGAAATGAGCAGAGAGAAAGAGTGATAGAGTCTGGT